>CAUYRH010076656.1:0-61658 GCA_963574655.1 Perodicticus potto | reverse complement strand
CCTGTAGTCCCAGCTACTTAGGAGGTGGAGGCAGGAGACTCGCTTGAGCCCAGGAATTGGAGGTTGCTGTGAGCTGTGATGCCACAGCACTCTATCCAGGGTGACAGCTTGAGGCTCTGTCTCAAAAAAAAAAAAAAAGATTTCATAAAGTATTCCTTCCAGGAGGATACTCTTTCTAGGAAGGGGACGAATAAAGACATTAGAAAGAGAAAAATAGAGGGAGGAGAACAGACAGAGTTGGAAGAATAATTGTTACAGAAGAGAGGGGGCCTTATTCACTTCAGTAATACTGCAAATACATTGTAACAGCGTATCAATAGGTTATTGACATTTTTTCAACCTATTTTGAGTTACAGATCCATTTCACATTTATTGTTACTCTTTCTTCATCCTTTCTCTCCAAAATAGGGTGATATAGGCAGGGTAGATATTATTCATAATCATTTTATGAATGATTAAGCAATTTTAAGGAATTATCTCCCCAAGGGCTCAGAGGAAAATCCAGGGCTGGAACCACATTTTTAATAAGTGGTCCCCTTCTATTCTCCCACACCATGCTAATTCACAAGTATGTCTAGTCACTTAATCTGAGAAAATTTTAACTGCCCTTATTACAAAAAGAAGTTTAAATAGGTTTTCTCATTGAGACTGTTACATGAAACACTGTCCTCATATACCATTCAATATGGAAGGGAGAGGGGAGCTATGCTTGCATTTCATTAATTCATTTGTCCTTCCACCTAATACTTACTGTCAATTTCGCATTATTCGCGGTAATGATACTCTATAAAATCACTGTAAATTCTGAACTAGCAAATATTGAATCATTGTTTCTAGGAGGAGAAATACAGGATTAAGTTCCTATGAACCACTTTCCCCAACATTTCCATTTACCGACATCTTGCTTTATGTGTTTTTTCATTTAAAGATACTTTATTTAAATATATTTTTGATTAATTAATGTTGAATTCCAATGGAATTACAACTCATGCTGAAACAAGGTACTCAAGCACACATATTTTGTCCATAAAACCTTTTTTCACTTAAGAACACTAAAAGGCACATCAATATGATGTTTGGGGGGCCATTCTATACAGCAAAATCACCAGTTAAAAGAACAAAAATGTGACACTAAACAGATGATGAAAACATGTTGTCTATAGTGTGAGAGCTGAAACAAGAGGGCAGAGTGGCGCCTCACTCAACCCCAGCTGAGAACACACATGTCTGGCAACTCAGATTTTTTTGGACATTCCACAAATGACCATGAAAGTGCACAAGTACTGATTTTGGAGTTTCAAATGCATTTTAGCAATTAGGCAAATTTCTCAAACATGGAATGTATGAATAGTGAGGATGAACTGTGTTTGAGTTCCACAAAGCACTAAGTGATGGAAGTATTCAGCCAAAGGGGGAAAATACACAAAAACAAAACGAAAGCACACGTCTCTAAACTTACATTTACTGAGACTAAAACGTAACAAATGAGACTGCAAGGCTATCGAGTGAGCATGGAGGAAGAAGGACATCTCAGAGATTAAGGTGCTGGCTGGACTGGGAGGAACAGGGGAGGCTGGGGGAGCCAGAAGAGGAAGAGGTGGGTGAGTAGAGATGGGTGATGTGGTTGGGATGTCAGGTATCAGGGTCAGGCTAGCAGAAAAGATAGAACAGGGGTCAAGAAGCAAAGAACATCATATGTGGCTGCACTAGAGCTTTTGCCTCTCAATAAGGGGAAACAATGACAGGTGTTAAGCCATGGAGTGGTGGGAAATTTAGAAAAGTAACTTGGTGATGTAAGAAAGTTCAGCTTTTTGGGACTAAGAGAGGAGGGAAGAGACTGGGGGTCACTTAAGAAGCTGTGGCAAAAGTCTACCCAGAGGTGACACAGCCTAGATTATGGCAGTGGCCCCAGAAAGGTGAGGAAGTGGACACATTCTGGCTTATACTTAGGTACAAACCAACAAAATTTGGTGACAGATTGAGTATGGTAGATAACAGAAAAGGAAGAGTCTGCTGACGATTGGACCAATGATCTCAGAATATTGTACAAGCTCTGACAGTTAAGTTCAAGAGCTCATCCTGGAAAAGTTACTGCATACGTCATTGCTGAATATCACTATGGTCACCTTCAAAGCACTTCCCTCGAGAAGCTATGCACTGATGCCAGTGCAAAGTCCACCCTTCAGAGCAATGTTGGAACTCTCTTTCTGGAATGGTCATTAGAGCTGTTGTCGTATTATGCTTGAGGCCCTGAATGTCAACAAAATGTCTTCCTTTCAATACTTCCTTTATCTCCTGGTAAAGAAAAAAGTCATTGGGGGCCAGATCAGGTGAGCAGGGAGGGTGTTCCAACACAGTCATTTGCTTACCAGCTGAAAACTCCCTCATAGACAGTGCTGTGTAAGCTGGAACATTGTTGTGAAGCCACACCTTCCTCATGCCAAGACTTTCATAACTCTTTACTTGGTCTGCTATGCTTCTCACAATCAAGTGATAATCTTGAATATACATGAAATAGCCTATGTAATATTTTGAATGATGCTGAAATTACAGATAGTTTTAAATAAAAAGGCTTGGGTTGTATCATTAATAAAGATTGTTCTCCTTAAATCTCACTAAAATTTAAATGGCAAAGAAAAGTAAATTAACTTAGCTCTGAAGAGATTCTGTCATAGATACTACAAATAAAAGGTACAAACTAAGAGAAGAAATTACAAGCCAACTCCCACAATTTTGACCCACAATTCAACAAATTTGTGCAATGTTTACCTTAGTCTGTTCATTATTAGCCACCCTGACCTCTCTTCATCAGTGATGCTTTCTCTCCCCTCAGAAAAACATTTAATCTATTTATGTTGCTCTTCTCTTCATGGAATTATCCCCATATAAACTTAGACTAAACTGTCCCTGATTTCTTCTATTGACAAGTTAAATAATAAATTTAATGTTTGTTCGTTGCTCTAATTCAAACCCCAACATTCTTACAATGGCATATGATACACAAAACAATATTGAACACCACTCAGCAAGACACTGCCCCATATTGGCAAGAACAAAAACACAATAGTGAGACATTGATATACCAAGGTTATGAAACCTTTCCACATTGTTTGTATAGTGCTGCCACCTTAAGTTTACAGTGGCAAGTTCACGAACTTAATTATCTGGCCTCCATATGATGCCTGTCTTCATCTGCTCTGACTGCTATAACAAAATACCATAAACTAAGTAGTTTATAAATAATGGAATGCTATTTACAGTTCTGGGAGCTGGGAAGTCCAAGATCAAGGCACCAGCAGATTCAGTGTCTGCTGAGAACCTGGTTTCCGGTTCATAAAAGGCCCCTTCTCACTGTCCTCACTGGGGAGACAAGGCAGCTCTCAGAGGCCTTTTAATAAGGGTGCTAATCCCATTCAAAGGGCTGCAACTAAAAAACATCCAGGTGTTGTGGCGGGTGCCTATAGTCCCAGCTACTCTGGAGTCTGAGGCAAGAGAACTGCTTGAGCCCAGGAGTTTGAGGTTGCTGTGAGCTATGATGTCACAACACTTACCCAGGGCTACAGAGTAAGATCCTATCTCAAAAAAAAAAAAAAAAAGCCAAGGATAGGAAGTTTTAGGGACTTTTCAAAGGTAGAAAATAAAATGACATTTATTTCTTTTCTTATTGTCAGAAATTACAGGTACAATCATATATTTCATTAGCTCTAGGCCTATGGGCCCATTCTAATTTGAAAGATTGCTTACATAACCTGCTTTATTTGCAGAAGCCTATGAAATCATTTAAATTAATTATTCCTTATAACCCCATCTTGTTCAGTAAATTAATATTGCCTTGGTGTATTCATGAAGGATATATTTATTAGTCATCAATATGATGCCAGTCCTTTAGAAACAAATGACACACCACCCTCGTAAGCATTAAATTCTTTTAATTATAATTCATGGACTCTCTGCTCTTAGAGCAATATCCAACCTAATAATACTTGAGTAACTTAATACAGATATTTTGACTCATTCTGGATATCCATACAGAACTCTTTCACACATTCTCCATGATTAAATTCTACAAATGCAAATGCAATACATACTCATTTTGATGTGATCAAAACTACATATTTAAATATGTTGAGGTTTGTTTTCCAAAAATCAAACCACAAAAGAATCTTAGGCAGTCAAGGCAGACCAGAGGGTAGTCAACAGTTTAAAGGCTGTCAAAGTTGGCCAAATGGTTGTTTGATACCAAAACTGTGATAAATCCATTGCTGTGGCTCTAGGACACAGTGATGGGGACCAAGACTACACCAGATGGCTGGCAATCAAGAAGACCTAGCACCATCATGTGCAAATGGCCCCAAAAGCACAAAATAGGAGAAAAGACAGGCTTTGCAGAACTCTCTCTTAGGTCATCATGTGTAGCTTCAGGACATCGGTTGATCTGAAATAAATAAATAAATGAACAAACAAACAAGCAAAGAATAATGAACAAAAGCTTTAAGTCTTCATGGGGCAGACAATATTTGAGGCATTCGGGCATCCTGAGTGATCCTATTGGTCCATGACTATGAATGTGTTTTTCCCCAGCATAGAATACTGGAGCACAGTGGAAAAGTTTAAAGTCCTTTATAAAACATCAGCCTCCCCACTGGAGTCTGTTCAATCTACTTGAGAACTGGCTGTGTTCTAATTCTCTACATGAACTACCTTTTGTGATTTCCAAAAGAGAAAAAAATGGTTTAACCTACACACAGATGTTAGCTCCATAAGAATAATTATTCTTGTGTAGAGCAATACGATGGCTCAACCATATAATCCTGTATGTCGAGAAAGGGTTTAAGTGACTAATTTTGCAGGTGTGGATTATGCGCTTTGAAGATCATGCATGGCTAATTTAAAAATCAGAATCATCCAATACACTGACTATCTTTCCACTGTGTTCAAGTTTGTACTCAGGGAACATAAACTGATCATGGTGTTAGACAAACATAATAAGAATGATATAAAAGGATGATTTTCAAAAGTCATGTAATGCATCCCAAAGCTACATATTAATGTATGAGCTATGCCATGGCTCCTTTTCACCATGGAGGCTGTCAAGAATTCCCTTCATTTACAGGCAAAGGATTTAAAATAAAGGGGGCATTACAAAAGCAGAATCAACTCACAACTGTTCCTTAAGCATTTGCCTCGGGTCTGCCACAGTGCTGGGTGCTGTAATGAACAAGATAAAAATAGTGGAAGACATATATCTGCCTTCAGGGAACTTAGCATCTTATTGGGAAAGGAACTTCACATTTTAAAATGTATGGCACCTTGTAAGGCTGAGGATTAGTAATCAAAGTAAGCTTGTGGTTTATAGAGATAGTGCCATAGAAATTCAGAAAAGACAAGATCATTTATAAGCAGGGTTAATTAGAGAAAATTCCCTGGATGCCACAGGGCTGCCCCAGAAGGAGAATTTCCTACTTTCTTTATGCACCAGGTCACCTGGCAAGGGCATTGATCACAAAAATAATTTTGTGAATTTAACTAAAGGAAATATAAGGCTTATAAAAAATGAAAATTATAGAATATTTAAGCCAACAGAACAACAGGAGGAAAGAAAACCAATGAAAAAGTGACAAATCAATGTTACCTATATAGTATTTTTGCCAAAATGCTTAACTTGAACATTAGGTTTTTCACGAGGAAAGCATTAGACAAATCCAAAACAGTCCACAAGGCTCAGCGCCTGTGGCTCAACGGGCTAAGGCGCCAGCCAAGTACACCTGAGCTGGCGGGTTCGAATCCAGCCTGGGCCCGCCAAACAACAATGACGGCTGCAACCAAAAAATGCCCGGGTGTTGTGGCAGGCGCCTGCAGTCCCAGCTACTTGGGAGGCAGAGGCAGGAGACTCACTTGAGCCCAGGAGTTGGAGGTTGCTGTGAGCTGTGATGCCACAGCACTCTATCCAGGGTGACAGCTTGAGGCTCTGTCTTAAAAAAAAAAAAAAAAAAAAAACAGTCCACAAAATACTTGATGTGTGCTCTTCAAAAATATCAATGCCATGAAAGATAAAATATAATGCAGTGGTATTCTGAATTAACGATTACAACCTAATGCAATATATTTTTTTGATTATATCATGAAGAGAGCAAAAGCAACTACATAGGTCTTTTTCCCCCCAAGAAAGAGAGGTGCTTATAGAGTACATATTAGATAATACTACTACCTCAGCACTGAATTCTTAGGTATAACAATAGCATTATCATTTTATAGGAAAATGTCTTTGTTTTCAAGAGATGCCGCTGAAGCATTTAGAAATGATGTATCATGTCTGCAACTTAGTCTCAAATGGCTCAGGGAAAAAAAAACACATCTATGTATAAACACACACCCACAAAGAAAGAGATAAAGCAAGTGTGGCTTTGGTGACTCGCGGTGAAATAAGTAGTGTGGGGAGAGAAATAATGAGTCAGACGGGACTAGAGTGGGTGGTGAATGGCACTGAGAAGTGAGGACTGGAGCTGAGCTGTGTGAACAGGGAAGGAATGAACAACCGACAGAGATCTGTGAATTATAAAACAAGGAACTTGATCTCCACTTGGAGAAACAACAGAGACACTGACTCCGCAAGAGTCTTTGGCTTAAGAGTAAAATAATAGCTTTATATATCAAGAAAACAAATGTAGTCATGCTAGCGAAAAAGCAGTAGAAAGATTAAGGCTTAAGGCCAATTAGCAGAGTTTCTCATAATAACCAAAGAGAGCACAAAGCAAGCTAGGCTCCCTACAAGAAGAAGGAGTGAAAAGGCAAGGACAGGTTCAAGAATCAGTAGCAAACATAAGTTGTGAGTGAATTGCTTACATGGAAGATGAATTCAGCTAAGAAAGTTTCCCCACTAGCTTCCACGGAAACTGCAAGGTGGCCCTCATCATCTCTTTCGATTCCAATACTATTTGACCTTAGCAAGACCACATTCTGGCTACATATTCTCACAGGAGCCAAATCCTCTGAAATAAGTAATCCTGATAAATAGCAAGTTTCAGGAGAACAAGGACTGTGTGTATCTGATTCAATATTAATGCCCAGCACATATACAAGAATCAACAGGAAGCAGTGACAAACAGGGGTCAAAGAAGAGAAGGAGGTCAAAAATGCCTTTCATGGGCTCGGCACCAGCAGCTAAGTGGTCACACTGGCCACATGCACCAGGGCTAGTGGGTTCAAACCCAGCCTGGGCCTGCTAAACAAACAAACAACAACAACAACAACAAAAATAGCCAGGTGATGTGGCGGGCATCTGTAATCCCAGCTACTTGGGAGACCGAGACAAGAGAATCACTTGAGCCCAAGAGTTTGAAGTTGCTGTGAGCTATGGCAGTACATAACTCTACAGAGGGTGTCTCAAAAAAAATGCTTTGATGCACCCCCATGTTCACTGCAGCATTACTTACAACAGCCAAGATACAGAAACAACCTAAGTATCTGTTCATAGATGAATGGAGAAAATGTGATACAGAGAGAGAGAGAGAGAGAGAGAGAGAGAATATCATAGAGCTATAAAAAGAAGTAAATCTTGTCTTTTGCAACATTGGTGAATCTGGAGGATGTTATGTTAAGTGAAATAAACTACTCACAGAAAGACAAATACTCCATAATCTCACATAAACACAGTCTCTGAAAATGTTGAACTCCTATGAGTAGAAGAGAGAGAATGGTGATTGCCAGGGGTTTGGGGTTTAGGGAAAAGGAGAGGTGCTGATCAAAGAGTACAGACTTCTAGTCGTAAGATGAATCGACTCTCGGGATCCAATGTCCAGCACGGTGACTAGAGTTAATAATGCACAACTGTTATTTGTCAGTTACTCCTCAATCAAGCTGGAGGAAAAATATTTGTAAATGTCTGTGAGATTCCCAACATGGCAGGCTGCAGGAAGCTGAAACATTTGAAAGCAGCACTAGCTTGGGGTACAGATGTCAGCGGAATGCACAAGTCCCAAGTTATAGCAGGAACTGTCTGCTGCAACTGTCTTGCCCCCACCCCTAATTTTGGTGTTGCTTTGCTTAAAGTACAGTAGATATACTGACTCACATAATTAATGTGTCTGACTTCCCATCAAATCAATATTTATTTATGCAGATCAATCTTGCTGCTTTGTCCCTGAAGGCGTGTGGTCATTCTGTTACTACAAAACAACTTTCCAGGTTTTTTCCTCCCATGGGTCTTTTTTTTTTCTTTTAAACACAGTTTATTCTTGGTCTCCTCTTTTATTATTACACAATTTTTTTTTGGTTTAGATTCTAGTTTCTAACATGATTTCACTCTAACATAATTTTGCAGCCAAACCATACTAAACCTATGGTTGGTATATTTTTTCTGCATGCAATGCATAAGAACCCACATGGACCTAGATTTAAGGCCTCTATCTGCTACCTACTAAATAAATGACTTGGACAAGTTACTTAACTTCCAAAAAAATAGTTGTGGTAATACATGCTTCATACACACTTTAATTAAAGAAGATAATTCTTGTAGTACCTGAAAAACAGTAAGCACTCAAAACATAATTCTTATTATTATTATAATTGCCATTAGAATTAATTTTACTTCACTAAAGAAGGTAATAGCCCTGTGACTAATGATAACATTACTATACACTTAGTAATGTTATCATATACTTTACTCTAGATTAATAGTGCTTAAGAGATGGACAAAGAGTTTCAAAGAATAAATTTTGAGGACCATTGTCCACACCGTCTAATTCTGTAAATTTCCATAGAAATCAAGTAACATCTCTTTATTCACACAGCCCATGGGTGACCTTTTCCACTAGTCCTTCGAAGGACTTGTGTCGTCTAGGCCAGGGAGTGCTTTATCCACTTTCTCATAGTGTCAGCAGTCTAGGGAAGATTAGGAATTCCTACCTAAAGTCCACTGTGATTTTAACACATTCCTACAACCAGTGCTCTGCTGTGATGTGAGTGAGTTAGCAAAGAGGAGTGTTATTTGAGGACTTACAGATATGAAATAGTTGCTGGGGCATAGGGAGACTTTATTTTTTTAAAAGGCAGTAGAGTATCTTTTCACAAATATTTACTTATGTTTTTTCCTTGGAGCTAGAATGTCTCCATTGGGAAAACTTATTTTAATCTTGAAAGAACCCCTTTAAGAGCCCTTTTAATTATACACATCGAAAGCAAGTCCCCATGGTTCCACCTCTGTACTGAAGCCTGGGTGATAGAGCAAGTTGGTCTCTACCACACCTACAGTACATTTTATAAGGGTACAAGTTAAATCTACTAAGTGTAGAATATAAATGTCTTAACACAATAACTAAGAAAATGCAGTGAAGACTATGTTAATCAGTTTGATGAAAGTATTTCAAATTGTATATAAAACCAGCACATTGTACCCCATAATTGCATTAATGTACACAGCTATGATTTAATAAAAAAATTAAGAGATTATCATAACACTCTATATTTATGAAGTATGTAGTTAATAAGACATTCATTTAAAGTCATATCTCTTTTAGAAAGGATGAAATAATGTCACAGTGAAATGAAAGTGAACTTCTCGGTCACAGAGTATGGTATAAGACCTAAATTAAGGCTCACCATCAGGAGTTCCTTGCCATCTAGTAAAAGTGGGAGGGCTTCGAATGGTCTATCGACAAGTTACCTACTCTGCCGCCAAAGAGCAGGGCCTCTAGCCAAACAAACCTCCTTCTCAAAAGGACCAAGCACAGTTCCTGCATCTCCGTGAGTAGCAGCTTCCAGCTCCTTGTCACTCCATAAAATTATTCAGACAAGTCAATCACGTCCTCCCACAGGAGCCAGGAGATGCCTCACCCTCTTTAGCACAGAGGCTGCCTCCCACAGCTCCTGGCTGTTCCTTCCGTTCCCTAATGAGCCCGTGTGACCCTGCATGGGCCAGGTCCTCCTCCCCGAGACTATGAGCATAAATACCTCAGAAACTGCTGTGGATCTCACCTGCCTGGAGTCCGATGTTGTGTGTCAGGCCATCCCATAACCCCAGGGAGGGAATCCTTTCCTCGTTCATGGTGAAGAAAGGTGATCAGACACAGGAAACACGTGGCAGGCCCCAGCCGGGTTTTCTGATACCACCGCCACTGGTATATTCCTCTGGCCCACAGCTGGCCCACACAGGACAGCACTTCGCTCCAAGTGAGAAGTGTCCACGTGTCAGACTCTGAGCTGACCTCTCTCCCTGTATTATCATTTAAGCCTCACATAATCTTGTGAGGAAAGCACTACGTGCTATTATTTTTTGCGTTTCACAGACAATGAGATTGAAGTAACCGCTGGAGTGAGGGATCTGGGACCCCAGAGTCTGCGCTCTTAACCCCACTGCCAAAAGATCCCCTGGCCTTGGAATGAATGAGTCCGCTGGTAAATGGGTTTTACAAACAATCTGCCGTGAGGTGAAAAGAGCTGAAAAATACAAGTTTAGAAATACGAGCTTGGGTTTCCAAAGGTTATTCCATTTTCAGTATTGTTAACCACCTCTGAGGAAATGGTGACGGCCACTGACTGTAACTGAAAGATATGTTTGCCTCAAGAAAGACCCAGGATAAGCTCCACATAATTCATATATGATTATCCTCAATGGCAGTGCTTTTCAACCTCGTTTAATGTCAAGACATGCTTGAACCTATAGTTAAACTTCCACGGCACACTTACATTATGTTAATTAAAAAAAGAGTAAAAAAAGAGAATATACTTACAATGCTTTGAACGTCTTTCAAATATAATTTAATTAATGATCTTTAAAATTTTTCAAGGCACACCTAAGATGGTTGAAAAAGATGGCACACTGGTTGAAAATCACTGCTCTACAGTCATTATTTTTACTAAGTATTTGAATATAGCTTAGTATTTTTAGGTCCTCTCTTTTCTCTATGCTACACCTATTTTCAAGTGCAGATTTAAGTATAAGCAATGATACATCCAGGCTCAAGCTACTTTTGCTCAGGCTTCCTGAATTAAGCTCTATGCCTCCACCTGTCTGCTGAACATCTCAGTTTCAAACTCAGCACACTGCACTGTCTCCATCTCTTTCTCCCTGGGATAGACTATGATCTATTCATGAGTAATCACCAGGCTCTTATACATTTATTTTTTTATTTCACTGGCATCTAACTCAGTCCTTTAATAATTTTTTTTGAACATGATTAAATAAGCAAAATGGAATAACAGAAAATGATGTGATGGATACGCTCACTGATAAAGAAAACTTTCCAGTAAAAAAATAAAATTGCAAAATAATAAAAAGGAAAAATGAACAAACAAATACAAAAACAAAAAAACTGTCAAGCAAAGAATTGTTAATTTAAGAAGTATCAAAGTGTTACTAGCTACTTTGTTTTGCCCAAAACTATTTCTTCATTTGGAGACTACACTTTTTCTCAACATTTTTGATAACTACTTTTGAATAGCATTTATAGTTTTATACAAAGTGATAAAGTAGTTCCCTAAAAGTAATTTTTAAAAGTCTGTCATCTAACAAAAGGGTACTAACTTAAATTAATATGCTACATACCTCATATGTCCTTTATGAGGACAAACACATGCATACAATGAAGTGCAAGGTTAATGAACTGAAATTGCTCACAATCAACAGTGAAATGGGATTTTCTGTGAAGCAGTGAGCTCCTCGATGCAAATATTTAAAATGCTCAGTGACTATCTATCAAGGATGTGGAAAAGAAATTTTCTGCCTGAGTTAAGGTTGAATCTGACCTCTCTTTTAAAGCAATTTTAGTTATAATATTGTATGATTTTATAGAAACCTCAAACATCTTATCATTCTACCATACACTGATTTTAGAATTTCTTGCTTTTACCCTCTTGAAGTACTACCCTTCCCTACCCCCCAAAAAAACCTCATCTACACAGTATGAAGTTTCCACAGTTCTAGAAATACTTCTAGCAAGAAATATTTGATAAAGCACAGCCTCATAATAGCCAATATTTAATCCAATTGTCATACTTCAGTTTGTAAACAAACTAAATGTTTAGTTCACCTACAGAGGTTATTAAAGTGCAGATTCTGAAGTCCATTACACACTCCATATCAGAGATTAAAACCAGTAAATCCAGAATGTGGCTAAGGAATCTGCGTTTGTATCAAGTACTGCCTAATTTCAGGATTATAGCAACAACACTTGGAAAAACACTGCTTCAGAAATTATAAGATCAATTTGAATAGCATTTAGCCTGTTTTAGACTGATGGGGCTGCTGTAAAAAGAGACCACTGACTAAGTAGTTTAAAAACAAGAGACCTTATTTCTCACAGTTGTGGAAGGTGGGAAGTCCAAGGTAGGGGCCTGCAGACTCAGTGTCCAGTGAGGGGCTGCTCACTGTGGCATCACATACCAGAAGAAGCAGGGGTCTCCCCAGCCTCTTCTGTAAGAACACTAGTCCCTCCCATGAGGGCTCTGCCCTGCCACCATAACCATACCCCAAAAGCCCCACCCATTATAACGTTGCCTTAGAGGTTCATTCAACATATGAATTTGTAGGAATCACAGACATCCAGATAACCCTAAACAGAAAACTTAGTAAGACTTCTGTTAGACCATTTATAGCAATGACAGCAGGGGAAAGAGGCTGCAGCCAAGAGAACCTATTACAATAATCCAGACAGAATTGTATGAGGTACACTTGAAGAAGATCAGAAAGTTCAGGCATGAAAAGAAGATGGGGAAAAGTTTAAAAATTAAAAATATTTAAAAGGTTGAATATTCATAAGCTAAATCAACAAGACTGGGCAATTCAGTAGTTAGGCCCAGTGCCATAGAAAGAGGTGGGGTGAGAGACCAGAAGAAGTGAAGGCCAATTTTCAATTTCCGCTTCAAGCTTTGCAGATGGACCAGCTGGAGATGCCACTAAGTGAGACAGTTTCTGATTATCAGTCAGGTTTGGGAACTGTGAAACCCAGCAGGGACACTGTCAGTCTGTACAGTATGTTTGTAAAAATTAGAAAAAGTCACAACTTTTTAGGTAGATGTATGCCTCTGAGCACAGCTTGGTAAATGAACAACTCCTTTGGGCAAATTAGAAGATGTCCCTGCCTGTGACAGGAGACATGCCCTGGTGTTAGAGCCCACAGCTGGGAAAATGACAAGGGCTGGATTTAAGTCCCATGAATCCCTCAACTAAGGGGTCCTCCTGCTAAGTACAATATACAGCTGGCCCAGAGAGACACTGGCAAGACTCAGGACATGGCCCGGGGAATGGATGGGTGAAGCAGAGGAAGGTACAGCCTCTGGACAAAGGATGAGCAGGGGAAAGCCAAAGAATAAGTATTTGTTGAATACTTACTATAGTACAGCAATTTAAAAACTTTACCATGCTATCCTCACAATAATTCTGTGAGATTAGCATTGCTCTTCCCATTTTATAGATGAGGAGTTTCATAAGATTAAGTACCTTGCTGAAGGTCATAGATAATATTGTCATCAATAAGTCAATAAATGTCATTGACAGTGGTAAAGACAGATCAAGGATTCAATCCCTGGTATGTCAGGCTCTTGCCAGGCTTGGACAGTTTTGAAGCACTTCAATTTTTTCTTTACAGGAGACACCACAGTCCATTTTGAGAATATAACATACCAGTGTCATGTGACTGTGACATGAAAGAAACAAAGTTATCTCCAGATGGAATCACTTTGCAACCTGACTGCTTGACATGAAAGGTA
Source organism: Perodicticus potto (assembly GCA_963574655.1). Taxonomy (NCBI): domain Eukaryota; kingdom Metazoa; phylum Chordata; class Mammalia; order Primates; family Lorisidae; genus Perodicticus; species Perodicticus potto. The sequence continues at coordinate 47,954 of CAUYRH010076656.1, read as the reverse complement.
ACACAATGGCTCCCATGCATTTATCTATTCACTAAGAGTCACCTACAATGTTAGGGAGTTTACAGTAGCAGATTAGTAATTTTAGATATCAATCCATGAAAAGCACAATGGCACTTGTAGCATATTTGCACATTTGTTCTATAAAAGATAAAACATGCTTTATCTTAGTTAAGCCATGGAGGCAAGTTTATTTTTGTTTAGTTAGCTTATTCCCTGGGATATTATTATCCACCCCTTTTAACTCCATCTGCTCTTATGACTGGAGTCATACCACCTACTTGGTAGAAGCTTGGATTATGTTGATCATTCGGGTTCCATATGCTTTTGGGGCCAAGGTTACCATATTGCCTGACTCTCAAATCTCAGGAAACAAATTATTAAGGAAACCAAATGTCAGGAACTGAATACACTGAAGAAAAAAAAATGTAAATAAATCCAGGGAGAAATGCCGGCTTAAATTATCACTAAAATATACCCTTAAAAACACATACACAGAGAGAAGCTTTTATCTTCCCAGGGCCTTCAGCATCTCTAATTGGATGCTAATGTCACCAACAGTAATATTTGCAAAGAAAATCTTCACTAATAACATTAAACTTGTCCATGGGATATGTTTTCCACATCAAGTAAATTCCAGCATTCAATTTTCATTCAAGGTCAAGTGTAGTTAGTATATTACAATTTTCTGGAGTTTAGGTGGCACGTACTAATTGGCTTTTATCTCATGTTGAGAGATATTAATAAGCAATAGAGAGAAAAAACTGAGAACCAAAATAAGCACTCTGCTATACACACTGACCTGGGTCATAGGCTTAGAGAAATGATAATTTATTAAATTTGTCAAAGAGCAATTCAACTGGCTCAGAAAGATGGATTCATGCATTCATTGCATTTTTTGTATGTTTATCTATATACTCCTCTAGGCACTGGGATTAAAAAAAAATAACCCAAATAAGATTCCTATCCTCAAAGCATTTATATGGTAGGGTGCTGAGTGGAGGTAGGCAATGAAAAGACAATAAGGAAACAAGATGACTACAGGTCATGATACAGTCTATAAAGAAAAGAAACAGAGTGATGAGAAACAACTAAGAGTTGTAGGTGAATGGGCGAAGGGACATAGTCATAAGGCAATATGCCTATTGAAAAGGTAGCATTTTTGCTAAGTCCTGAATGAAAAGGAACAAGGCAAGAGAAAAGCTAGGAAAAAGTGTTCAGAGCAGAGGAAAGAACAAGTGCAAAGACTCTGAAGAGCTTTCTATGCTAAGGGATAAGAACAGATGCCAGTATGACTATAGTGGCATGAGTAATGAGGAGAGTGGCTTGTGATGCCATTGGAGAGGCAGGGACAGACCTGCCAGGGCCTGGCATGATGTAAAAGGCTTAAAACCTATAAAAATAAGTCAAAGTTCCTCATAACTTGGTGGGTATATATAATGTGGTCTATCTAGGCAAGCTAGTGAGTTAGACGAAAGTAATGTTAATAAAGTTTTAGAATTGAGGAAGAGTTTATAGTTTATATAATTGTCATCTATTTCACATCTTGTTTCATAGATATTGATCATGAGGTGTGAAGAGGAGACAGAGTGTCAGTAAGGAGGGATTCAGAAGTTCTTGTTCTCAGATGTCTAGGGACCTTTTCATAATGCCTACAAGCTTATAGTTTTGACCACTCAAGACCCTATTTAGTGACTTTTTCCTAGACCTTGGCCCATGGCATACATCCAAGGGCTAATGGAAGCTACTCAAGCTCTTCCCAACAGATGGAAATTAAAAAAAACAAGAGAGTGGTGCCGCATCCCCACAGGAGAGATATCTTGAAAGTCTTCAAGATTTGTTCTTGCTTAGACCTACAGAAAGAGAAAGGGACTAAGAAGCTATAAGAAGGAGAAACTTGATGAAATTATGGAGATTGGGAAATGCCACAAGGTAAAATAATCTCAAGTGGCAGATACCAATACGGAAAGCTAGAAAAGACATGAAGTTTAGCCAGACATAGTGCTCATGCCTGTAATCTTAGCACTTTGAGAGTCCAAGGAGGGAAGAATGACTGAGGGCATGAATTAAAGACCAGCCTGGTCAACACAGAAACACCCCATCTCTACAGAAAAATCTTAAAAATTATCCTGGTGTGGTGTTGCACGCCTGACGTCTTAACTATTCAGGAGGCTGAGCCAGGAGGATGGCTTGAGCCTGGAGGTTGGAGATTGCAGCAAGCCATGATCATGCCATTGCACTCCACCCTGAGTGACATAGCAAGACCTTGTCTCAAAAAAAATGAAAACAAAAGCAATGAAGTTTGCCAGAGACACAAAATAAAACTATAAAAATAGATTAAAATATATTTTTAATAGACTAAATAGCTTGAAAACTTTAATATTAGAAATTTTCCAGTTATTGTCAATTAAGTTGAATTCTCTTCCAAACGTATTTAACACTCTTTATATTTGGAATTCTCTTCCAAATGTATTTAACACTAATCACTATAAATAAACAAATAAGAATACTATGAATATCAAAACAATAATATAATAATATAAGGATACTTTGTTGAATATTTAACTGTGGAACAACTAATAAGGGTTAAGACAATCTCTTTCTGGAGAGACAGACTGGTCTGGCCTAGTCTAAGTATTTATCTGCTTGCTCAGAGACAAGAAATCAGATGAAATAACTTTGTAATGTTGCTTCTTACAAAAAAATTATTTTTTTATCACTGAATACAGAGCACAATTAGCATGGTCAAAATGCTGAAAGAGAAAAAGAAAGCAGATTTGAACTAACATCATGACAAAATAAGATAACTGCTACTTGGAAGTTGTGATATTCAGACATGGCAGTGCTTTTAATGTCGATATCAGTATGTCAGGCAAACCATGATTTGTATACCCTTGGGATTACATTGGGAAAAACCCAGCCACTTATTTCAATCAAATTGATGAGAGCAGACATGACTGAAATAAGCAGAGAATGCTTGAGGAAGAATTTGCTTAACACTCACAGCTTCCCATAAAACGGTCTTCTTACATCTGCTTAAATCACATATTTGTTAACACCATGAATGAAAATCTAAACAGGCCCATTTTCAAATTGGTGAGAAATGCAAGTAACAACACATAGAAAATTGAAAGGTTATGCTTCAGAAAGTTTCATACCAATGTTAGATTCGTAAATTATTTAAGCAACAATCACTATATTTATTCTTCTTGCTCTTTTTACTTTAATAAACATTATATAGCTCCAAATCCTTTTTAACATTTGTAAAATATGCATATATAGTCCCATTTACTATATATGTACACTATGCATAGTCTCCAAATATTGAATATTTGAAGGTCATGTGCTTGTTTCAGGAATATAGGTATCTCCAGTTTGTTTCAAAGTGGACTTCAAAATGATATGTCCACATACTAACCCCCAGGTACCTACAACTGTGACATTATTTGGAAAAAATGACTTTGCAGATGTAATCAATGATCTCAAAATTAAATTATGCAGGTAAGCCTTAAATCTCAAGACAAGTGCCCTTATAAGTGACACACAAGGGATAGACATAAAGAGATGAGAAGGCCATGTGAAAAATAGAAGCAGAAATTGGAAAGATGCAGTAGCCAAAAGGCAAGGAACACCTGTAGCCAACAGAAGCTGGAAGAGAAATGGGAGGATTTGTCCCTAGAGACCCTTCAGAGGGAGCACGAGCCTGCCTACACCTTGATTTTGGACTGCAGTCTCCAGAAACGCAAGAGAAAAATTTTCTTTTCAGTATAAGAACAAAAGGAGAAACTCAATTAAGACATGCAAATCATTTTAAAATAACCAAACATTCCTGAGATACTTCACTAAGAAGAATATTTTCCAGCTCCATCCATGTAAACATAAAAGAGGTAAAGTCTCCATCTTTTTTTAATGCTGCATAGTATTCCATGGTATACATATATGACTTAATAGAAGGAAAAAACTAAATAAAAAGAACCAAACAGAAATTCTAGAGCTGAAGAATACAATGAGTGAAATAAAAATAACAATAGAGAATAACAATAGTAGAACTTATCAAGCTGAAGAAAAAAATTGTATATCCTTCAATAAATGCTTTTTAAAAACACTGGCTCTCTGCATGGATAAAATGAAATAAAATAAAAACGAACCCTTATTGTACATAAATAAAAGAAAATAGATGTTTGCCTTATACTACACAAAAATATTAACTCAAAGTTAATTAAAGACTTAAATTTAAGACCTGAAACCATAAAACTTCTAGAAGAAAAACATAGGGGAAAAGCTGCAAGACATTGGTCTGGGTAATGATTTTTTGGACATGACACCAAAAGTACAGGTAAGAAAAATAAAGGGACTACATCAAACTGAAAAGTTAATACACAGTGAAGGAAATGAGCAACAAAATAAAAAGGGAGCCCATGGAATGATATATTTGATAAGGGATTAATATGCAAAATATACAAGAAAATCATAAATCAGTGCACCCCTCAAGATACCCCCCAATAGTTGTATCATAAAATAGGCAAAGGACCTGAACACACATTTTTCCAAAGCAGACACAATAATGGGCAATAGGATACAAAAAAATGTACTCAATAGCCCTAGTCATCACAGAAATTCAAATAAAGATCACAATGAGATCTTACTACATACCTGCTAGGATAACTACTATCTAACTGTGGAAGATAATGTATAAAGGAAGCCTTTATACATTGTTGGTGGGAATATAAATTGGTATAGCCATTATGTAAAACAGTGTGGAGGTTCCTCAAAAAATTAAAAATAGAACTATCACATAATCCAGAAATCCCATTTCTAGGTACACATCCAATGGAAATAAAATCATTATCTGATATCTGCACTCTCATGTTCATTGTAGCATTACTCACAACAGCCAAGATAGGAAACAACCTAAGTGTCCACTGCCAGATTAATACAAAGAGAAAATCTATCTATATATATATATAGAGAGAGAATCTATATATATATATATATATACACACGCACACAAACACATATCTAGTCAGCCTTTAAAAAAAGTACATCCTGCCATTTGTGACAATATGGATGAACCTGGAAGACATTATGCCAAAACAAAAGACAAATAGTGAATGCTTATATGTGAAATTCAAAAAAGTCAAGCTTAGGGTGGTGCCTGTGGCTCAAAGGAGTAGGGTGCTGGCCCCATATGCCAGAGGTGGCAGATTCATAAGCCAGCCGAGGCCAAAAAAAAAAAAAAGTCAAGCTTATTGAAACAGAGAATGGATTTCTGGGTTTCTAGGGGCTAGGGACTTTGGGGGAAATGGAGAGATGTTATATGTGAAATTCAAAAAAGTCAAGCTTATAGAAACAGAGAATGGATTTCTAGGTTTCTGGGGGCTAGCTACGTTGGGGGAAATGGAGAGATGTTGACCAAAGAGTATTGAATTGCAGTTATAAGATGAATAAATTTTACATAGCGGCTACAGTTACAAGTTATATATTGCATACCTGAAACTTGCTAAGACAATACATCTTAAGTATTATCTTACGTATCATCACACACACAGGTAACTATGTTAGGTGGCAAATATGTTAATCAGTGTGATTGTGATCATTTCACAATATATATGTGTATCAGAACATCACATTGTATACCCTGACTATATACAATTTGTCAATTTTACCTCAACAAAGCTGAAAAAAGATTTTTAAAAGATATTCCATAATTGACCAGGTGTGGTGGCTCACCTATAATCCCAGCACTCTGGGAAGCCAAGGTGGGCAGATTTCCTAAGCAAAGCAAGACCCCATCTCTACTAAAAATAAAAAATAAAACTAGCCAGGTGTTGTGGCAGGCACCTGTAGTCCCAGCTACTCCAGAGGCTGAGATAAGAGAATCGTTTGAACCCAAGAATTTAAGGTTACTGTGAGCTATGACATCACAGCACTCTACCTAGGGTCACTGAATGAGACTCTGTCTCAAAAAAAAAAAAAAAAAAAGATGTTCCATAATCAGATAAATGCAAATTAAGACCAGCATAAAATATCAATTTATGTAAGTTAAATAAAAATATTAAAGGTTAATAATATCATGTGTTTATAATATGGATCAGAGTAACATATAATCCAATATTCATTAATACTGTGACTAAATCAAACTGGGCTGTGTTCACACAAATGGATTATTATATACCAGTGAAAATGAATAGCATACACCTTCACACAGCATGAATGACTCAGAAAAATTTTAAGCAAAAAGAGCAAATATAATGATAACAAAGTATATTATTGACATGATGCTCCAAATCCAGCAAAGCCAAATAATATGCTGCCCAGTAATACACAGGGTAATAATAATACATTTTTTAAAATACAAGAATGAAGAAGACAAAATCCCTAACACTGATTATTATTGAGGGCCTCAGGGGACATAAGATTTTAAGGGAACATACCAGCTGGTTCAATAGTAAAGGAGATACTTTTGTTCTTAAGCCAGATAATGTGTTGATGAGTTTCTAAATTATTGTTATACTTCATAAGTTAACACATATGTTACATATATTTTTATATAAAAAATAGAAACTTTTTAAAGGAAAAATTAGGAATCAACAAACAAACTGACAAAAATTTCATATTTCTAAAGCAGCTGTTCTCAACCTGTGGGTCGTGACCCATGGGAACTGTATTAAAGGTTCTTGGCATTAGGAAGGTTGAGAACCACTGTTCTAAAGGGACAAAAGAAAAATTTCATAAAAACGATTACAAAGCATTGTTGTCAAAAATAACTTTCACTATAGACCTGTGCTTTTCAACCCAAGCTGTATATTAGAATTACTTGGGATGGTAGGACTTTTTTAAAAGAGTAATGCCCATACCCCACCTGAGACCAAACACATCACATGTATGGGACTGGAAACCAGTCATCACTTTATTTTCTTTGTTTCTGTCTTTACCATTGCCAGATGGCCCTAATATGTAGCCAGGCTTACAAATGATTGATTTAAAATAAGGCTCCTATTTTACTTGGAGAAACTGGAACCAGAGAGGAGTGACTTGCTATATTAGTGGTAAACCCAGGCTTCAAGCCATCCACTAACTCATCAATGTAATTATACGGTCAGGAAATTTCACCAAACTTCTACTAAAACTAAAAAAAGAGGTGGAAAGAATAGAGCCTCAGAAAAAGATCTCTTTCTGAAAATAGTCACCAAAGCCCTGGCAACCTGTCACCCACCCCTCAAATTTTCTCTAATGGAATGTCCATAAGGCTTTATCTTTTTCCTGTTCCTTTCTTAAATGAGGAAATAAAATCTCACCCTGCCTTATACCCTTTGCCCCACATTTTACTGACTGACGTACAGCAAAGCCCAAAAATCACCCTGAAGAGGTATCCATCAGCCTCAACATTGTGTGCTCATCAGTCTTGTTGCGCTTCAGCTGCTCAAGCAACAGAGGCTACTGTGGTGCTTAAAAATGTGCAACGCTCACCAGAAGGAGCAGGGATTAAAAATACAGCTTGCAGCTTCTTTTTTTCCTAGGCTTTGCCAGGAAAGACTTCAGTGGCAGCTCAAACAATGGCAATATCAGGGGATCCCAAATTATACTCACAGGGTGGCATCAGACAGCTGTTAACAATACCTATAGGCAATAGGATATTTCAAGGCATCTGCTTTGTGCTTCACCAAGCAGAAAACTGGGGGAGGATGGGTTGATCCTGTGATTCAATAACCAAATCTCCTTCCTCCCACGCTTCTGTAACTCAGTTCCAAAGGGGTGTCAACTGGTCACTGTTTGGTAGTTTTGCTCAAAGCACTATCTGCCTCTGTCTAATACACTGCAAGAGGGTTAGCCCCCACTAATGGAGGATTCGGCTTTTGCTTAGAGGAAGGGATGGACCTACGAAAATGCAGGGGTTCACATCACCGTGCAGAGTTTATTGATAGGCACACATCTCAACTACCGCCCCCATCCCAACGTCAAGGAGATCCCATTTTCTCTCACAACTTAATCCTCCTAAGACCAAACACCGAGCACAATGTGATGGAGTTTTATGTCTCCCTGAGATCCCAGTGATGTTAAGATAAATGTTTCCTGGGGATGAACTATGTCCTGTACACAGTTACCGCAAGAAATAGAGATTGGGAAGTTTGTGAAGACTTAGATTGTTCATTATAACAATCATTGGCATGTGTTCACAGTTTCACATGAATCTTGAATCTTTACGCAACCTTTCCAATACCATAACTAATTTACCGTAATTTAATCTGCATTCATTTCCCTTGTGAAACCAGAATGTTTTATCTTCACTCACAAATAAGAGAAAGAGGAAAACAGATGGAATAGTCCCCAACCCGGACGAATTCTAAATAATTGATAGTTGACTAAGGAGAGAAAATACATAAATATGACTGACAAAAATTGAATTTTTACTCAGTTTTATTATGTTTCTGTTAAAATGAAGAATTATGCTGTAGATACTGAATTATACCATGTAATTCAAAATGGAAGAGAAAATTATGTTTTTTTAAAAGCTCTGAACATCAGGCTTGCTGGCTAGAGTCTGGATTAATGCGTATAATGTGAGAAGTCCTTTTGTCATCGAACAAGTCTACCAGCTGGATTAAAAATATGTCCTCTTCAAATGCACAGTAAAGCTTAATATGATAGGCATTCATACACAACATTCTTTGCCACAAACCAGACTTCCTTTTGCTACTGAGTTTCTGAAATTTTTGTTCTGTAATTTAAAGGCGCCCCATCTTCAATTCAAATAGAGCAACTCTATGATTGGAAGTCCTTTATTTTGGAGTGGGTAATAGGTTTCAGCCTGCAACTACAGAAGCAGAACCTAGATTTAGTGAACTGTTATGCCCCACAAAGGACAGAGAAATTCAGAATGTCTGAGAAAAGCAAAGCAGAAGCTTCCCGCAACGCCAGGCTCCGTGGGGTGGGATGTGGTGAGATGCAGTGGGATGACCACAGGGGTGAGGCAACCTTGGGGAACCTCATGCAGAAACATACAGGGAATTTGGGGGGAGGAGCTGGAGTGAAATATTACGCTCTGTGAACTCTCATTTGCTTCCTTCATTTACAAGGGGAAATAACTGTAAAAATCATGAAATGAGTTTTCACTGAATTATCAACAGAAGCATGTTGAAAGACAGCTCTCCCTGCTCCGTGTGGTTGAGAAGTCAGAACAGTAACTAGCGAAGAGAAAGGGTGGGGTGTGGGCAGCAGTCCCGGCAAGGAGACCAGGTTACAAACTATACCAGGTACTGAGACAAACCCCGATGGGGGGCACTGCTCGCTCTCTCCCTGGTCACTTCCTCCATGGACAACATAGTGAGTCCTTTCCACCGGCAATAATAATAGGGACACGTTTTCTCCTTTACATTTTGCAAAGAGCTACAAGTTTCTGTCATTTCCATCCCTTTGACCGTCATCATATAAGTTATCTCACTTAATATGACTTAATCTTGTGAGGTAGTGAAAAGTGGAATAGTCCTAAAGAACAGAAGGAAGAACCGAGAAAGAACTGGGAACCAGGAAATGGGGAGTTTATCTCGGAAAGGAAGCATCGTGAGACTGTTCCAATATACAGTCAACAGCTACAACTTGAGTAATGTGTGGATCGATATTTAATTAAACACTAAGCACAGGGAACAACACATGCAGATATTAGATTTGCAAGAAGCAGAGCAAAAATAAATTTGAACCCTATCATCTTAAAATCAAGACTTAAAAATGCAAATCCTCCTTTCATCAGTCATTTTTCAATAAACATTATTTTTTGTAATGCCTCCAATCATCTAAGAATATAATTTCAGGTTTACATAAAGTTTTACCATATGGAGTTAAGATATTTGTTTTATTTTAGCCTTTCTTTTATAATGATTTTTTTTAATGTATGTTATAACAAGTATCTCCCTTTTTACAGCAGGGGAATGCAAATCAGAATTACTCACGGCCTAGTTTAGCAACTTATTCTTTAGAGACCTTTTCTTAAGTGATGGGTTTTGGGCTATTCACACCAGAATCATCTTGGAGTACTGCTGCCTGGGCCTCAACCTGAGCGTGGGAATTTTGAGAAATGCCCTAGATGATTCTAAGTGCACCCAAGACAAAGAACCATTAGCCTAGACTCAACTACAGAGGATTTTTGGCATGTACCCTGAAATCTAAGACCTTAAAATGGTTCCCAGGTGATTCTTAAGCACAATAATTTATAGGAATATGAAAATTTTTATTTACATATACTTGAAAAAGATTCAAAGATATTCAAGTATATACAAACATTCAATATCCTCATCTCCCTTAATCACTGCCCTGCAGAAGGAGCAGGATGAATTCAGTAGTAGATGTGATCATTATAAGAAAATACGTCTTTAGAGTGCCCTAGAGTTTCCAGAGGATTTTCTTGTAAGTTATTTTCATCCTTATTTTTAAATATTAGCATATTTAGGTTCAGGGCTTTTGACTCACTTAGGGTGAATCAGCTAGCAAGAGGTGAATTTATTGCTCAGAAATCCTGATTTTTCTGGAAAGATATGCTTTTTTTCCCTATATATATTGATGACCATATTTTCTAGATGAAAACTATAGTTCTGGGTCTGATGAAGGTACTAAATGGGAAAATATTTATGCTGCATACTCACAGCCTCTCATTAATCTTCCTATTTAGACAGTCACAAATAATAATTTTAGAAATAATAACATTTACGTAGTGCACACGCTACATATTACAGCTGACACAACTGTTTTCACAAAGAAGAGCCATGGAACATAAATAGTGCAACAAGTATGATTTTGAATTCCTTATTGTTAAACGTTTGCTTTTATCTATGACTCCCATGTGCCCAGCACAGAGCGGAAAAAGAAGGAAAATGCCAATAAATTCTTGTTGAATGCTGTCGGTCGGGAGTAACAGCTGTACCCAACCTCATACCCTTCCAGTGCCAGGGTGGCAGATTGGATGGAACACCAGACAACAACATTGTGGGCACAAAGCACACGCTTTCAGAGTAAGCCGCAACCAGAATCTCTGTGCCTAACACCTCACGTGGCACAGGAGGCGCATGTTCTGGAAATGAGTGTGCTAGGGAAGACTATCTGGGAGTCAGAGTGGAGCATCTAAAACATCTCTGGACATTCTGACTCAAAACTTGGCCTAAATAGGACCTTTTCCCAGGCACAGGTGGGGAACTTACGGCTTTGGGGCCACATGTGGCCTTCTGTTCCCAGCACTTTTGCATCTATGTGTGGCCGTGTGTCTAGTCTCTGCCAATGAAGTCCGATGTGTGCCACTTCTGGGTCAGTTTTTCTTGAAACTTTAAATTTTAAAATCACTATAGATTAATAGGAAGTTGTGAAAAAAATGTACAGGAAGATGGTATGAATCCTTCACCCGCTCCTACTGGTAGCAAATTGCATTACTGTAATGTAACGTTAAAAGTCGAAAATTGACATTTGTACAATCCATAGAATGTATTTGGATTTACAAGCACTCACTTGTGTGTGTGTGTGAGTGCCTAGTTCTATACAATTTGATCACACATATACATGTGTGTAAACTGCACCCCAATCAAGACACAGAACTATTCTACCACTCATGCTGTATCTTTATAATAATGACCTTCCTCTCCCATCCCTAAGACCTGATAGCCTCTCATCTGTTCTCCACTTCTATAATTTTGTAGCTTGAAGAATGTTTCATAAATGGAGTCATAGCACACACAATCTTTTAGGACTGGCTTCTTCAATCAGCACGACATCTTTGAGGTTTACCAAACTTGTTACAAATAACAATAGTTTATTGTGTTTTACTGCTGAGCAGTATTCCATAGTATGGATCTATCACAGTTTGTTTAACTACTAATGCATTGAAGGACATCTGAGTTGTTTCCAGGTTTGGGCTAGAACAAAGCTGCTCTGAAAACTCATGTGCACGTTTTTCCATGAACACGTGTTCTCCTTTCTCTTGACTAAATACCTATGATCTAAGCATTGTAATTGGTAGGTGTGCCTCCTCTCCTTTCCCTTTGCCTTCCCCCAGTGGGATTCAAGTAACAACCCGGCATTAAGGAGGACAAAACGAGGCACAGAATGAAAGAAGTCTGGTTTCTGAATCACTGAGTGCAGAAGAGCCCCCTACTTCTCAGGAATGCACACTTGGACTATTCAAAAAGCCAGAGATAAGTTTTTATCATGTCTGGGTCTCTGTGTGGCAGTTTGGACAGTCCCATCTAATGCCACCAACAAACTAAACAAACCCTACCAGCCAACACTTTCTAACCTGGCCAGTAAATACATTTTTAATTCTTAAACTATTTTGTGAGAGATCTTCATAAAAAATTATTTATTTTATTCATTTTTTAGAAAAATAATTACCTTTACTACATTATCACATTGGTAACATAGGTTGTGTGAATTACCTCTCCTTTAACTGATCCTCATACACAGCAGTTTATTCAATCTCTTCATCTCCAGACTGCCTTCCTCTCACATTATTCTCCCACTGAATTTAATAGTGGCCTCTGCTCACCTCTTCCCTAGCATAGCAGTTCTCAAACTTGAGCTGCATCAGAATCTCTGGGAGGGCTTGTCACAATCAATCAGATTGCTGGGCCAGATTCCCAGAGTTTCTGATTCATTTGCATTTTTAACAAGTTTCCCAGGTGATACTAAAGCTGTTGATCTGGGAACCACATATTGAGAACCACTGACCTAGAAAATCAGAAAAATAAACTTATTCTGTTTTTTCAAACAAGCTCAGCACAACCCTGAACGATGACACGAGGGCCTGTCCAATGCGCCAAAGAAGTTGTATCGGACAGCCAGACCTTGTCGCACTTGCTTTGAGCATGGATGAAATGGGTTTCACTGTTGCCCGGTTGGCCATTTGGTTATTTTGCAGGTTCACTGGAGGGTTGGTTGCTTTCAATTTCTGATGAATTCTTGACAGTCAGATCTTAAAGGTCATCTCACCTAGCCTTCTCCAAAAGCAGGCAATTCTTCTATATCCAAAATAAGCAAGTAGCCTCCTCTCTGTTTTAGCATTTCTAGGGATGGGTAACTCACACTTTTGTTTTCAAATAGTTTTCTGTCAGATGGGAAAAGTCTAGTTAAGTGCCACTTTACTTTAAAACAATGTCAACCAGGATTCAAATTCAGCCATGAGCAGATGAAACCAATCATCTTAGCTTTTACTAATCTTTAGTGTTTTCAAATTCGTCTTTAAAACGTCTTATGTTATTACACATTATTCAGAATAAGAGAAAATAAAGAAAGTCATTCAAAAAGGACATGATATCCCCTATTTAGTTTATTACTAAAGCATTCTCTAGTGAGATCAGCAGAGCATTGTGACTAAGTCCAGAGACTGGATGGGAATGCAGGTCTTCTATTGACGGTTAATGTCAATTACTGCCAGCCTGAATTTTCTTCATTTGCAACATGGAGATAAAAGTGTGCCCCTTATCACTCATGGGTATATCAAATCAAATAATATATATCAAATCACTCTCTAAGATAATCAAATTGTTAGCTAATTAATAGCCTTATTGTTAATATTATCATTATTGTTTAGCCAACATATCATTCTTACATAGTACTTCCAGTAAGATCTTAGTCTCTCGATTAATCACTCACAAATATCTGATATATAAATGTCCTATTGCCCTCCTCCTGCACTTTTAAGATAATACAAAAACAGCATAAATCAAGGCAGTCTCTGTCTCTTGAGAATATCAAAACAACCATAATGTTCCCTGCCTCTCTTAACCTCTCTGCAGCTGCATGTAACAATGGTTGTCCCAACCTTAAGTTTATCTTCCTATCAACAAAAGCCTCGCCTGGCAGGATATTAGCAGCTCTTTCTGATAATGGTTGATTGGAATTTTTAAACCATCCTCCCCTGGCTCATCCTCTGGTACTAAAAACCAGAGATTTGCCTTACTCCTCTTCTCCTTTTCCACAACCAGCTTGAAGGTCTAATCTTTCCCAAAGCCCTAGAAGGATTTGGCATTGACGTCATTTGTCTTGTACTCCAACAAAGGAGTTAGACATTTCTGCTCTCTCCCTTGTTTTTCCTCAGTAGCTCCTATAAAAATCCAAAGGGTGTGCATCCTTTTGGCCCACACGCCTAGGTTTCCTGAGTCCTTTTGTATCCTCCCTAACAAAGTGGAATCCCTTTTAACCTCTAGCCCCTGTTAACCTCCCAGGGAGGTGCCCAGCTGCTGCTCTTGTTGGGCTGCACCAGTACCAGTCCTTCAACAACAGGTCTAGTTCCTACTCTCCCAGACCCTCCTCCCCTTAGGGCAACCCTGAGCTGGCCAAGCAGAATGTTCACTTCATCTCTGCTCTTGCTGAAGTGTGTTCTCATTTTCTATCTGGACAACCTGGACTAAGTCACTCCGCAGACTTGACCTTGGAATGCTTCAGCCCTGTCCATTGTTGGAATGGGGTGGCTGCAATATGTTCCTATTTCTCCCTCCCACACCTCTGCTTTACCACCAGCTTCCGCTCTGCCACAGTTAGAGGGACTTTACCAACCTCTGCTCGTCAGCTAATAAGGAACAGAACTGTTTTGCCACTTGCTGTCTTTGGAAGTATTAATCCATTTCCTGCCACCCTATCTCTTTTGGCCAAACCTTCTTGGGTGTTTTGGTGCAGAACAATGGTATAAATAATGTCAGAAACTGAATAATGTCCCCCTCTCTTCTGCACAGCTCTGGGTGACCAGTAAAATAACTGATGGCCACTCCTGATAACCTATGTGTCAGTGACAGAACCTGTCAATTTCACTAATAGAAAGCATGTTAAAATCCAGGTAGGCTCCCTCCCCAAAGTTTCTGATTTATTTGAATCCCTAACAAGTTTCCCAGGTGATACTTAAGCTGCTCATCAGAGAACTACTCTTTGTTAACACATTAATGGTTTAAAAAAAAAAAAAAGCTTTAATAAGAAAAGAAGGTTTTCCAAAGGTGTACTTATTTGTTAATCCACCTATATAACTAGATCTAGTTTTCCACATTTTGAAATAGAAATCCAATTCAATAATTTTAAATGCAAATATGTTTTACTTTGGGCTGTCAATCGTTTGTACTCAGTCAGGTGTGGAGTATAAACAATCCCATGAAATGTACAAGAAGTTTCATGAGGAAAAAAGTGACCATAGGTGGAGGCTGCTCAAAATACCTGCATTCACTTTATCAATTTTAACATGCTTGCTTCTGGTAAGAGTGAGAACTCCATTTGTCTTGTTGAGTTAGCACCATTTCCTTCTCCAAGTGTAATTATTCCTTGTAGGTGAAGATGAGTCAGCACCAAGGATCTTCCTAATTTTTTTTTTTTTAGAGACATGTTCTCCCTCTGCAGCTTAGAACTCCTGGGTTCAAGCTATCCTCACACCTCAGCCTCCTGAGTAGCTGGGACTACAGGTGCATGCTACCACACTTGGCTGAGTTTTTAAAATTTTGTAGAGAGTGGAATCTCAGTATGTTACCCAAGCTGGTTGGGAACTGGTGGGAATAAGTGATCCTCTTTCCTGGTCCTCATAAAGTGTTGGGATTATAGACCTGAGCTACCACAACTGGATAGCCATTCCAGTGGCCCTTCTAATGCATCCACTGGAAATAATAAAATTTATTAACACGTATTTAATATTTTTTTAAGTTTCTTTCTTTTTTTTTTTTTTTTTTTGGCAGTTTTTGACCGGGGCTGGGTCTGTACCCACCACCTCCAGCATAGGGGGCCAGCGCCCTACTCCTTTGAGCCACAGGTGCTGCCCACATATTTAATATTTTTATTTTATTTTCTGCAGAATTTCGAACCCAGAGAATAGTATAGTAAATATCTGTGTGCTTTTCCCCTAGATTAATCAAGTACTATATTGCCACATTAGCTCTCTCTCCTTCTCTATTTTTATATATGTGTATATACACTACAGATACACAAACACATATATATATATATGTGTGTGTGTGTACATATATTTGTATGTATCTATTCTTCCTTGCTTAACCATTTGAAGGTTGGCTACAGGCACCAGTAATCCTACTAATATTCCAGCATGCATCTTCTAAAATAAAAATATTTTTCTAAACAACTACAAAGCCATTATTCAACTAAAAATCTAACATTAATTTGACATATATCTAAAATACAGTCCATATTCAACTTGTTCCAATTATTCCCAAAGCTAAAAATACCTTTTACAGTTTTCTCTCCTTTTATTTTTAATCCAGCACCCAAATTCTATGCACCATGCTTTGTTGTTAGGTCTCTCTGATCTTTTTAATTTAAATATCCCACTGCTTTTTGCGTGTGTTTCATGATATTAATTTTTTTCAAAAATCCAGGCCAGCTGTCGGTCACAATATCTCACTTTCTGGATTCGTCTGATTATTTCCTCGTGATTAGATTGGATTTAACATATTTGGCGAGGATGTTATCCTGGTGATAGTACATCACATCTAGAGATTTGGAATACAAGACTGGTGAATCACATAGATAAAGTGACCTCCACTGCTGTAAAGGTCCATTTTTTACTTTGTAATATACATGGAATCTGTGATGATCTATTTTGAGACCATGCGAATATTATGTGCCCCACCACTTCTCTTCAAAAGTTTTAGTATTTACTGATGATCCTTGTCTGATTAACTCTTAAGCGGGAGGTTGTAACACTCTGCTTTAATTTACCTACCTTCTATCTTAATTTGTCTCCTGACTTCCATATATCCACACGTATGTTCTATACGCATACTCATCTTACTGCACTTTGCTTTACTGGCCTTCACAGATACTGCCTTTGGTCTTTTTTTTTTTTTTGAAAGATTGAAGGTACATGGCAGCCCCACATAGAGCAAGTCTACCAGTGCCATCTCCCCAACACAATGCTCACTTGTGTCTCTGTGTCACATTTTGGCAGTTCTCACAATAGTTCAATTTTTTCATTGTTATAATATCTGCTGTGGTGATCTGTGATTGGTGATCTTCAATGTTACTACTGTAATTGTTTTGAGGCACCATGAACCACCCCCATACAAGATGACAATCTTATCTATAAATGCTGAATGTGTTCTGGCCGCTCCACTAATCAGCTGTTCTCTCATCTCTCTCCCTCTCTGTGGGCCTCCCTATTCCTTGAGTCAAAATAATATTGAAATTGGGCCAATTAATAGTCCTCCCAGGGCCTCCTTATACAAGGGAAGAGTTGCATGTTTCTCACTTTAAACAAAAAGTTGGAAATGATTAAGCTCAGAGAGGAAAGCATGGGGAAAGCCAACAGAGATTGAAAACGAGGCCTTTTACGCCAGTTTGCCAAGTTGTGGATGCAAAGGAAAAGTTGTTCAATAGTGTTAAAAGTGCTACTCCAATGAACACCCAAATGATAATAAGTCCAAATTGTATTATTGCTGATAGGGAGAAAGTTTTAGTGGGCTGTATAGAAGGTCAAACCAGCCACAACATGTTTTTATATGTGATGTACAATGAATGTACAGTGGTTTTGCTTACTTCCCACTTTTAGAACACCATGTAACTCAACAATGGAATAGAATAACATTTTTTCCTCTTCAAATTCTTGTTCCTCGAATTTTCCTAGGTAACACATATGAATTTCATGCAAAAAAAATCAAAAATTTCAACTTCTGGCATAAATGGGTTCATTTTTCCCCAAATGAGGAAGCCAGGTAGTCACAATACCCTATAGGAAATTGTTCCCAATAGTCTAAAAGACCACCTGTGTTCTACACTAAATCCTCATACTTACTCGAATCTATTCATCTCCATTAGTATACCAGAACTATTTTCATCACTGTAGATTTAAGCATCTAATGGATCTAATTTGCAACTTACCTTCTTTCCCCTTAGAGCTAAGAGTTTGCATTTGAGATAAGTCACAAGCTCTAGGTTCAAATCCTGGCTTTTTCACTTACTATAGGACCTCAGACAAGTTATTTAAATCTCTGTGCCTCCATTTCCTCACTTCGACTGGTAATAATAATAACTTCTCCACAGATATGTCAGGAGGCATAACTGATATAATTTGTACAGAATGCATATAACCATGATTAGTAAAGAGTTAAGTATTTAATTTATGTTAGTTTTTTTAAGAAAATTTTCTGGCTATTCTCAAATTTTTATTTCTCTATTCAAACATAGGGATTGATTTGCCAATTTTTAAACCTTCTGTGGCAGCAGCCTCCAGGATGGTCAGTAATGACCTATGAGTCCTAGAATCCATGCCCTTGGGTAGCCTCTCTCACAGTCTAATAGGACTGTCAAATTGGTCCTCTGTAACCAATAGAATTTTACAGAAGTAACAGTATGTGACATTCAAAGTTAGGTCATAAAAGATATTTCTCTTCCCACTGAGCCCTCTTGCTTGGATCTCTCACTTCAGAAGAAGCCAACCACCATGTTGTAAAGACACTTAATCAGCCTTTAGAGAGTCCCACAGGGAAGAAACTAACACCTCCTGCCAATAACCATTACACTGTGGGTGAGCCATCTTGGAAACAAATCTTCCAGCCTAGGCCAAACCTTCCAGCAACAGCAGGCCTAGCTGTAACCTCATGGGAGAATGCAACCCAGAACCACCCAACCATGCTGCTTTCAAATTCCTGACACACAGAAATTGTGTGAAATAATAAACAATTATTTTTTTAAGTCACTGACTTTGGGTTAATTTATTAAGCAAAAATATGTCACTAATATGCCTTCCTTTATTAGAAAGGCATTGAATTTACAGACTTATTTATAGAGAACTGGCCTTCTCATAATATTGACTATTCCTATCCAAGTAGAACTTCGGCCTTTCCATTGATTCAAGACTAAAAAAACAAACAGTAGATATTTTAAGTCTTGTTGATCTAGGTCTGGCATATTTCTCTTATTTTTATTGCTATTAAATTTTCTGCTATCTTGCTGTCAAAGTTATGTTGATACTATTAATTTTGCTGCTATCAATTTCCTATTAATGTTAGCTCCAGCTAACTTGATGAATTAGTTTTGCTAGTTGCTAGATAACTAATTGTTTTGGATTTTTCAATATGTAATTATGCTATCTGCAAATGATAATTTAGCTTCATATTTTCCATTTTATAACGATTGTTTCTTTTTCCTTTGTAATTTCATTGGCTGTAGTAACATATACTAGCTCTAAAAATATATTATAGTAGAAGACATTATAAAACATCAGTATTTATCAGTTTGACTTCTTCCTTTGTCCTGAATATTCTTATAAAGATTGCTACTTTCCCTAGTTTGGTTACAATGGGTTTTATTTTTTTAATCTCATTTTAATAGAAATATTAATAATTTTTAAAATTAAACCAAATCAAACTTTGCCTTCAAGGTCTTATTAATATGGTGAAAGAATGTGATAAATAACTGTCATTGTTGTTATAATTCATTATTTTTCATTACTCCTATTTAACCAAAAGAGTTAACTGTCCCCTGAACCAGGGAAAGTTGAAATTCAGAAACAAAAGTAGAACTTCAGAAATAAAAACATACTTCTAAATGAAGAAAAGGTTAAAATTGAAAGGGAGCAGTATCTTGGCATCACTTTGGAAATAAAGAAAAAACTCCACCAATAATTTTTCCTTTTAATAACTTACAAAAGTAATCCAATTTCTGAACTATTTGAGAAAGAATTTTCAAGAAGAAACTGGATAAGGAGAAAGCAATAGGGAGCATTTTTGAGACCCAAGAAAATAAGAAAGAAACACTATAAGCGATAAATGGATTCTTAATAATGCTAGAAGCTTACAACTCTCTCTTCATTGTGTTACACTAACGAAACATACTACCAGATGTTAAAGCACCCTCCAAGGATTTTCAACTTCATTCTATATCCATATGAAGGCAGAAAGCCAAAATAACAACTAGGTAAAGTAAAAGGTTCATTATTTCCTATAGTTGTTTAGTACCAATTTTTTCCTTATCTATTTGGAATGGAAGAACATCTAGTACTTTATACCAAAGGCAAAATGAACATAAAAGTTTCCAGTTGTAGATCCCACATTGTATAGTTTCTAATTCTAAACACATATCTTGCATATAAATGATATTTCTGCTTGAGAAGACCCTTTTCAATGCTTTACAGACAAACGTTATGCCAAGACTTTCCAAACTGACTTATCACAACACCAGATTTACAAACAGGCTTGATCAACACCAGCAGAATCATCTCACACCAAACATTACAGGATTTACAAGAGTACAAAGCGTGACGGTATTATGTAAGCTGGCTTTTTCTGCGCTTAACTTGGAACCACAGACATGTTCAGCTCAAACCTTTTCAAGTCTGCAACATCTGTTGCAAGTATGATGAAAAACAATAGACTTCAGAAATTGGAGTTATTTCAACACTAATTTCAGTGGTCTGACTTAATGTAGCTGTAAGATTCATATGAATAATAGCAAGAAAAAGAAAAACTAGTTGATCCAGGCAAAAATATTTTGTGGTTCTTGGGAATTTGCACATTTCGAGTCTATGCTTAGGACTTTGCAAAGTATTCTGTTCTAACACCCAGGTATGCCCTTCAGAAGCATAGTGTAAGATTTGTTCCAGTGTCTCAATCAATGTCTAAGGAAAGAGAGTTCCATCTCCATGTATCATCTGAAGTGGGGTCATATAATTTCCTGTGAAATAAATACTTTATTAACTCCCTATATTCTCTATAAAACTCTACTCAACATTTATGTCAAAAATGTTCATTGGCTTATATATGAGTAGATTCTCCTTAATATTTGCTTAACAAACATATCAAGGCCTTGGCGTTAACAATTTAACCATTTTTTTTTAGTAAAAATGTTTCTTCTTCTTTTACTTCTGCTGAACTGAAAAGAACAGTGTTTAAAATTTTTGCCTTACTTTGCAGAAAGTCCAGCAACAAACACTATTGGAAGGATAAATTTGCTTTTAAGAAAGATGACTGGCAAGCTAAGATTTGCATTAATCTATAACATGAAAACACTTTCAAGAAATACACTGAGTTTCTATACTCTCAATCTTCATAGGGTTAACATATGATAATCCTGGATTTTTCCTTTTCAGAAGGTGTTATAACATTCCATTTAAATTTTTGAAAATGTTATGCAGCACTTTGGAGAAATTTGTTTGGAAAAGGACAGAAATAAACTTAAGCAAAGAAGATTATTATTCTAAAGCAAGCAAACAAATGGGAAAAAAATACAATAACCTCCTTAAGAAGAAAATAATGTAGAACACATAAACACACTTGACTCCTGACTTGCTTATTTTAAATTATGGAAAAAAGCTAGCAACCTAAGAATAAGTTGTTTTGCATTTCAACATAGCAGGCCAATCTCTACTAATAACTCAGAAAATGTTAACTGAAAATTGTGATAATACTTTATGATTATTGCAAATTCAGAAAAGAATTAAGAGTCAAATATTGGATTGCAGGTGAAATCAAATCTTTCATCTAAGTTCACACATTTCTGCTTGTGAGAAGTGTTCCACGTAGAGTATCACCAGTCAACAAATACAAAGCATGCCAAGATATAAATTGTCATGAAATTTTAATTCTGTAAAAACGCAGATTTGTTGAATCGCTTTCCCTGCTGGTTGTCTGTTTTCAAGAACATCCATGACTTTCATTGGTGACATGATTAGTGTAACTCAGCTGCCACAGGTGACTAAGGACACTTTAGTTATCAGGCTTTTCTTCACTTTTATTCCTCTTTCAGCAAAATGACCAACCTTTAAGAGCATGTGTGACCTAAAGAGATCTAGATGAAAGGAGATTGGTTACTCCTGGAAGTGCTCACTACTTTGAAGTGTGCCTTGGGAAATCCATGGAGATCTTTCTGAAGCTGGGCTCTTCCAAAGGTCCTGTCTGCTACTTCTCTGAGTAGTAAAAAAGAAGCCTGCAGTCCTTATGAAGACAAGTTCAAGTCCCTCTGTGAGGGCACCTTTATAGCACAACATTTGGCAATTTTTCACTGAATCTGTAAGCATGCATATTGGTTTCAGTAACCTTGACAAATAGTTCTTTGGGGGGAAAATGCTATGGAAAGCATATTTGCCATTTATGTGACAACCAGAGTTAAGTTTCATCCCACATGGTTAGTCATTGATTGGGACTGTTTTAAATACTAAAGTATTTTGAGGCACATTCCCTCAGACCTTCTAAATATGATACGACCCACAGTTTTCAGTGATATGTGAATTGCCAACAGCTTTTGAGGTGGAGTAATTGAAGCTACAATAATAGGTCCTCGACTTGACTCTAATGGATTTTAAATGTTACACCTTCCTAGATGGCCTTCTCTCTTGCAGAATCTATACCAACATCTTTAAATTTTCCAGCAGAGTACTGCAATAATACTGAAGAAAAGCGAGTGTTAGTGGTTTTCCACACAGATTTTCTGGGGCAAGCAGCCTTCCTCCATTTATTTTTGCTGACTCCATTGGTAAGAATTCTCTGATTTCTTATTATTGATATAGAGACTTACTTATTTCTCCACAAAATATTTACTGAGTATTTACTCTATGCCAAAGAATGTGGTAGGTGCTAGAGATATAGAATGAGTAAGAGATTTATGTTTCTTGCTTTAACTGAGCCTACTGGGAAAAATCAATAATTAAGCCACAATTCTCCAGTATGACTGCTCTAGGATGAAAAGTACATGGCTGGGGTCAAGGAACACCCAGCTTCATTATGGCAGGAGGGGCAGAGTGACGAGGGAAAGTGGGAGACAATGTCATTTAACTGAGGTCTAATGGGTGACTGGGAAAAGAAAGATATAGCAAATTGCAGCAGAAGATAGACTAGAATTTTCCCCAAACACAGAACACAAAAAGTATAATCCAGTCATCTGAATTCTAAGGCCAAAAACAATGTAACATCACCCCCTAAGCTCTTTTCTGATCATATTATTAATTTCTCGTAATGTAGTATGCATTTCAAATCTTAGGTGATCCTGCAGTATAAAATTTAAAATGCTCCCTAATTTCAATGCTGGACGGTATGCACAAGGATGCTTTTCACCAGGCTACGAGTTTCACTTATGAAATTCAATTTTCTGAACAATGACCAAGGAAACAATGATAATTTCATCGAGCCTGGGTCTTAAAAGAAAGCAGCAAAAAAAAAACAGAAAGAGGCATAACTGTGACTGGGACGGATGGTCAGCCATAACATTCTTTTGCTGGCAACGCCATATGTTTCCTGACAAAATGGAAGCTTTGGCAGATCAATTCAGGAAAGCAGGCTGCATTCATTATCTATTTCTGCGTAACAAATTGCCACAAAATTTAGCAGCTTGAGACAATTCAGGCTTATTTTCTCATAGTTTTTGTGGATCAGGAATCCAGGCACAATTATCTGGGTACTTTG
The DNA here is from genome assembly GCA_963574655.1 of Perodicticus potto. Taxonomy (NCBI): domain Eukaryota; kingdom Metazoa; phylum Chordata; class Mammalia; order Primates; family Lorisidae; genus Perodicticus; species Perodicticus potto. The sequence goes on along the minus strand of CAUYRH010076656.1, from coordinate 24,600 downwards.
CGTCAGGCCTCTCCCAGTGACAGTGAAGGTGTCAGCCAAAGATTTGGTCCTATCTGTAACCTTGACTAAGGACCCATGTCCAGCTTATTTGCAGGATTCAGTTTCTTAGAGCTGGTTGGCTGGAAGTCACCCTCAGTTCCTTGCCATGGGGACCTCCCCAACATGGCAGCTTGCACCACCAAGGCAGACAAGCAAAGAAGGCAATAGCATCTGCCAGTATGAGTAGCAGGATGATCTCCTATAACCTAGTCATAGATGTGACTTCCCCTCAATGTGACCATACTCTATGTTGAAAGAAAGTTACTCTAGAGGAAAGGATTGCATAAGAGCATTAGTACCAAGTGATGGGATCACTCAGGCCCTCTGAGAGACCATCCGCCTTACAAGCTGACTCACCGTCCACTCCTAGTATATTCCAGTCAGTGCACAATGTGTTCAGACATTAGCACACTTCCAATTCTCCAGCAGGAATATACAAACACAATAACAGTACCTGTGATTTCTTTAATTAACATTTAATTGGTTCTAAGAAAGAATTTTAACATAGAAAAGAAGTCAAATATATCCCACTTTCTCCGTCTAGGATATAAATGAACAATATGATATGACATTGTCCTCTAATACACATAAAGGAAACGGGAAAAAATTGTAAATGGTAAACACAGGTATGGAAAATGGATTTTGCTGGCCAAATAAAATGTTTGCACAACAATTGTTTTTTGAAATCAAATCCATTAGCAACTATTCTAATGGATTCTAATACTATTCAAATAAATAATACCGAGCACTAGATCCACACATGCACACACTTAAAAATTAATCCAGTCTGGAAGACAAATAGGCTTTAGAAAAAAAACGTCTGGCCCAATAGCAACAATGCTCTGAACAACAACAGGAATAGGAATATTTCAGGTAAATTGCCAGAGGCTATGTTTTGTTTTCTACAAAATTGTACTTCTAAAGGATTGATGAAAGCCTCATGAAAAACAAGCTACTATGAGTTCCCTTTAAGGAAGAGTCTTCCTGAAGGTTTCCTAATTCAATGCAAATATGTCTATCAAACAAAACAAAGACAAAATTTCTCTTATACCCATTCAATCTAGTGTGTTTCTCAAATGCTCCCTTCATCAGTGCTGTAGGTAAGATTATTACTAAACCAAATGTTTCTTCAACATGAAATCTGAAGTTAATTTTGTTCAAAAATGTGACCATGTTCTATTACTTTGTTCAAATCTGATCCTCACGCAGTTGAAAAAAGAATTTCCTATTCGGTCCTTATTATTTATATGTGGACAGACAAACAATACGAGAGCGAGCCAAAAGATTATGTCCTAAGATTTCTCATCTATCTATGAGCAAAACAGGCATTCACATAATATCCCAATCAGCAGGTTCATCACAGAGATTCATAGGACGGTGTTCCAGAAAACCAGCACTGCTCACAAACAATGACCTTCCTTAAACAGATACATCAGTGTGAGAGTAACATCAAAAGATGAAAACTGAAATACAAGCCAAACACTTCTTTATAAGGAAGGACAGTTCAGGGCTAGTTGTGTCACTAACCACCACAGGAGAAGGAATAAATTGAATAAACATACACCAAAATGCAATATGCCCACTCACTATGTTTAAAAAGTAACCAATCAATAACAAAGAGAAAGAACAGCAGCGATGCATAACCAAACATATAAATATTCATCAAGCAAGATAGTCCTGTATGATGCAAAGGCTGTAAGTTTCCATGTCCCAACTATCTATCAGCTACTAACTGTCTGACCTTGGAAAGTCTAACTTTTGGGACTCAGTCGGGAAAATGACAACTCTATCAACCTCACAGAGAATACTAAAGCATCTCTTTCCTCCAAATACTTCTGTAGTTTTATTAGTTCTTTTCAATCATAAGTAAAATTTAAGAATAAAAAAGGATTACATTGATTTGGGGGGCATTGGTTAGACAAATTACTATTTTCTCTGGGACCAACAAAAAACAGTGCCTTTCTTAGGACAAGCCTATAGAGTTCTTATGAAGATTAAAGTGGTAACATTTTTAAAGAGCTTTTTCTGGCACTTACATACATACATCTATGTAACATTCACTAGATAGGTGTATGTTAAAATTAAAATAATTAAAATATGATAAATGGGCAAGTGAAGATACTGTGACTAAGGAGTGGCAAGGAAGAAAAAAGGGAAGTACAAAGATAAATAAAAGTATTAAAGTTATAAGAAAAAGACAATAGGAGATGTGGTAGAGAGAATAATATCCCCACAAAGTATGGCAATGCCCTCTGTCCAGATCCTTTAAAAATGGTGTGATACATGGCAAAAGGGAAATTAAGGTGGCTCATCAGCTGCTCCTAAAATAGAGAGATTATCCTGGATTATCCTGACCTTGGAAAGTCTAACTTTTAGGACTCAGAGAAAATGAAGACAGGTGAACCCAACATAATGACAAGAATCCTTAAAAGAGGATGAAGGATGCACAAGCTGCCAAACCCAAGAAATATGGAAAGTCTTTAGAAGCTGGTAATGGTAAGAAAACAGACTTGTCTTTGATAGCTTCATAAAAAGAATGTACCTTTTCCAACATCCCGTTTTTAGCCCAGGTAGAAAAGTATTGGACTTCTGACCTGTAGATAATGCATTTGGTTTGTTTAAGTCACCAAAAGTGTGGTTACAGCAACAATAGGAAACTAACAGAGGAGGAGTAGGGAGTAGCAAGAAAGCATCATTCTGGCAAAAAAAAAAAAAAGAATAGACTAATGATTCTGGTTGTCATTGATGCTAAAGAGTCAGAAATCCCTTCCTTCAGTGCACAATTTGCTTCTGATGAAAGGAAAGTGTCTCCAATGACACGTTAGCTAGTGTGGGCTCTTATGTCAACACCATTTAAGAGAAAGGCAATACAATACAGGCTACAAAATGCAGATGTGAAGTCAGAAGACATGGCATTTAGCCCTGAAATCCTTAGAAATATTTTCTAAAATATATCAGTTATCTCCAAATTAGAGCCACAGATGGAAACATTTCTTCTTGAATAACACAAAGCCTTAGTGAGAAGAGCAGAAATGTGCCCAGATAAATGATCTGCAGTTGACACAGCATGCCTTCTCTCTAGATAGGGTACAATTTTTATCTGATAATTAAGCACCAAATGAACCATTTGAAAATTTCAGTGCCATGAGCAGAGGAAAATTAAATTAAATCAGAATTAACATATTAGGTCTGGGTTGAGTAAAGACAGATTATTGCTTTGTCTGGATTCTGTCTTGTTAAGGAGAAGCTATTCTTCAAAATATCTAACTCTAAAACACAATTGATAGGATGACATTAGCAAGTAAACATGATAATTGAATCCTTTAAGTTCAAACAAATGTGCAACAGAATGTTCTGCTGGTTATAAGGACAATGCTTCAGGGAAACTATATGAATGTGTTTGGTATTCAGTTCAACACATATTTTTGAGCCAGGCATGGTTTTAGATGCCAAGGCTTTAAAACTGAGTAAGGTACAATCTTTACCCTTCATGAAAGTCAGTCTAGAGGAGAGCAATGGGGTGGACAAATATCTCAAATAAAATAAACAATATGCAAAGGCACACAAACTGATGAGTCTCAAATCATAAAAGTTCATGAATGGAAAGAAACCATTTGCCAACAAATGCCTCAATCTGTGAATGACACAATTTACCCAAAACTTTATCAATGAGTTACATAATGTTCAATACCATTTCCACCATAGAGCCTTTCATGGCTCTGACAAAAATCATGAACATCTTATTATTTTTTTTTTAAGTACCGCAGAGAGGATTAGCCAATACAAAGACACATGTAGATACGTTCACATTCAGGATGCTCATCTGAGCCACTCATTCAGAATACAGGCATGCAAAATCAACTCTTTATAATGGAGTTTAATAAAAACTTTGACACTAATGGACGAGGAGAGAGAGTGAAAATTCATCCCACAGAGTTTAGGAGCTCCACTGTTAGCAAGCAAGACACATTCTCAGAGCCTCAAGTTTTAATTTAAAAAAATCTATAAGAATTTTCATCAATTTCATAATAGTGTATATCTACCTTTTTATCAAAATGTTTTGATTGTTTCCCGTCTTATAAATACTTAAATAGTCCCCTAACCTCCATTTCTCAGCCCCTGTATTTCTCCAAAAAAAATTTCCAATGAAGTTGACATCCCAGGTAGATAAGCCATGTGTCACATTCACCCTGAGACTTTACAACACCCTAGGCACAGTATTGCATATCCCCAGGGTGAGGATATCCTAGATTGAAGAGACAACATGAGGAATTTGTCTGAGTGGTCCCTTCACGGAAAGAATTTGTATGTAATATAATTTACAAAAAGATAACTGATTTATACATGGGCTAAAACCATCGCATATATGCATGCACATATATTTATAAATCGCTAAATTTTAAGACTCACATGATACAAGATTTCCTACACAGAAGAAAAATTAGCCCTTCTGTAAAATGAAATATGGGCCCTTCCCAATAATAGACAAAAAAGTATGCCTCAAGTTAAAATAAAGTAATTGTTTTAATCATATTAAAAATTTGATTTGTTTTACTTTTAAATATACATCAAAAATAATTTTAAAATCAACAATATTAATATTTTATGCCATTTTTGAAACATTGCAAAAGGTTTTAAAAGCAATTCCTCAGACTTTTTTCACCATTTGGAAACTGGCCAAATTCTGCAACAGATCTAAATAAAATGAAGACTATTTTATAGATTATTTTTATTCCATAGAAAATGTATGCCATTTTCCTCCAACATTGTAGAAGCCTACTTAGGAATAAATGGCTGTTTTTTTCCATATACAACCAGAAAAGACTGAATTTCAATGACTTTTTTTATTTGTTAGCTTAGCCATTATGTCTGAAAGTAAAATATCCAACATTTCTCTAAAATTTAAGCTGGAAGCTAAGAAAATCTAAGACTTTTTTGTGAATACTGGTTTAAGAATAAAATTAATGGTAAATAGATATTCATTCAAAAAGCATTTACTGACTATCTATTATAAAGAATGCTATGTTAGTACCTGAAATAAGGAAGCTATGAATGACAGCATGGTACCCAGGCACAGTGTAGGGTTTGATGTGAGAAACGGGTAAATGGAAGGACCCCAAGGGGAAGTGCTGCCACACCTAGGAAGCCTTACGCTAATTCTGGGGTCCCCAGGCCAGTCCCTGTAGCTCTCAGCATCTCAGCATCTCAGCCCAAGTGGCATCATGCCTGCACCAGCATCTTCATCAGAGTCAGGATCCGCACAGTTCCCATGGACCAGGGTCCTCTCTAGTCCAGGCAGTCGGCTAAGTCAGCGGTTCTCAACCTTCCTAATTGCCATGTTGTTACAAATGGAAAAAAAGGGCCACGACCCACAGGTTGAGAACCACTGTGCTAAGTGCTTCACACATGCTGCCTCCTGTACTCTTCATGTCAATCCTGCTACATATTTGAAGAAAATGTAGCTTAGACAGGTTAACATGCTCAAGGGTCCACAGTGTAAATGACAGATTTGCATCCAGGCTCATCTATCTCCAAATCCCCTTCCTGGAATCAACCACCAACTGCCCACAGGCAAGGTGTCCTTTGAATTGAGCTGCTTTTTGTTTTCATATGTTACATTAGTTTCTGCAACCAGTTCCAAGTCCAGGACCTCTGGGTGACATGTTATCTATTTCTTGGGTCCAGATGGAGTTCTCTGAGTTTCAGCAACATGTGGCTAAAAGCTAAATTATCTGTTTCCAACATACCTAATATACAATTCAATAAGGACCCAATAACAGCAATATTTGAAATTAAAATTTAAAAACTAATTTAGAAAAGGAAAGAGGCTGAATAACACTGCACAGAGCTCTCTGGTCCATCTTACAAACCACATGCAATTGGGCAGAAAGAGCTGGCACTCTGCCCTGGATACGAGAGTTTGTTCTTCATCAGCAAACTTACCAACCACAGTTCTTTCTGGAAAGACTTCCTTAGTCCTCTGTCTTCCAAAGTCTTACAGTTATACCCACAGCATCTTCCTTTCCCACTGTCCTCTGTATCTACACATATCCCTGTGACAGATCCACAGATGAAGATCAAGAGCCACTTCCCACACTAAGGACAGCAAGCCACTGTTAGCACCATCAGATGGAGACATCCTAGGACTGTCTCAAGGGCTGGACAGTCATAAGCTATTATTCTGATGGCTAGACAGTCTTGGGCAACCCAATTCTCTATTACTTAGTAAACTCCTGGATTATTTGTTTCTTGAACTTTGCTTCAGAGAACTCCAGACTCCCTCCCACAGGCTTTCACTTTAATGGCTAATGCATTGAGGCAATTAGAAACCGTAGCCTTGAGCAAGGAAGCATGCTTCTCACACTCTTCCTACCTTCAGAGCTGATCACCTTGAAGGGGGATGCTTAATGAGAGGAATGTGGATGATCCTGAGAGCTCAGGCTAGATTTTTTTTTTACCCTATTTTGTCACCTGCGTGACATCCACCTCCCTGACAGTGCTTGCTTAGACACAGAATTTGGCTTTTTAAATCAACCAACAGAGATTTTAGGCTCTAGACAAAGAGGTTAGTTCATCAGAAAACCTGCCAAATAACCCACCTCTGCTCTCTTAACAAAACTACCATATTTTGTCATGCATAATGTGCACTTTTGCACAGATTTTTGAGGGAAAAATAAGGATGCTATTATACATGCATAATACTAATTTTGTATCTATGTAAATGTTTTTAATTCTGTTATTTATGCTTATGAATTAAAAGTATAACCCTAGAAAGCAATAATGATATCTGTATGGAAAATGATATCCTGGAATATGATAATTGTGCCCTCTCTGCACGACCCCGCTCCTCGGCCACCTTTCCTGGCAGGCACTGCAGCTGCAAGAGCCTCTAGCTTGCCCAGTTCATCATGCTGGACACCCAGCCCAGAAAGGGCAGGGATCTACCATCAGGAGCCCAGGGCAGGCAAGGCTGCCCTGGCCCCTCACACCAGCTCCTGGGAAATGAGCCCACCAGGGTGCTCAGGGAAGCAGTGTGGCCACATTCCCACTGACAGATGTGGGTGGGAATGAGAAATGAGAGGATATAAGGATAAGGATGAGGATGAGCCGGGAGGGGACAGTGGGGAAATTTAGGCACTCAGGACATCCAGACCACTCTCACCTGCCACCTGGGATTGCTCTCAGGTTCTCTACAGAGGCTGCTTAGCACTTTGTGCTTCTTATAAGACAAGGGGGTGCCACTGAGTGGCCATATCTGCCTTTCTTTAAAAAATTAAAAGATTTTTTTTCTAAAAGTTTGAGCCAAAAACATATGTGTACATTATACAGTGGAACACATTATAAACATCCAAACATGGTATTGTTCCTGTGTGTCATTTTTAAAATATAGACCACCTTCAACTCAGTCTTTTTCTTGTAAGGGTATCACCAAAGGAGGAGCAGAACGTTCCTTCCCTTTCCCTACTTCCCCAGTATTCTAGCCTTGGTAGGCACAACATCTGTACGTCGAGGTATAAAGGCAACAGTTTAACTGACCATTTTGTAAACACATAATCATGATTGCCAATTTTTGGACCTAGAAAGAAAGACCCACTCTCTATTCTCAACAAAATCTCAAAAGCGAGAAACATTGTTTTGGAAAAGAATTTCAACATTAAGGCAGCTGCTCCACGAATGTGACAGATGGGATTAGTATGGACACCACCATTGCTCCCGAATCCCACTAAATGACAAGAAAGGGATACAGAGGTGCAGCCCTACAGCTATGAAGAGAGCGCTACAGAAAAAGCCGACTGGCGACTGGCTTCACCAGCGGAAATCGACGCCTAAGCTGGCAGGAGGTGGCCTGATGCTGGAGACAGAAGACAGCATATCCCCAATCCCTAGGAATCTCCGAAAGGACCCATATGGACAGTGGACAGATACTAGTAATATGTGTTTACAGAAGCACTGAGGACTCTCCCTCCTCTCTCCTGCTCTTCCTGGCTGGGTGACTGCCCCTTTTGTGCTCCAGCAGAAAACTGGACCATTATCCTGGAGCTAATAAAAGAGCTCAGGAAAGTACCTGAAAACCAAGGACAAGCAAAAATCTACAGAGAGAACTGTGAGCCTCCTTCTCTCTCCCTCTTTCCCAGACGCTGCAACCAGGCACGTACCTCCCCTGTGCACTGACAGCCCAGGAGGAGCCTACACGTCCTGACATCCTGATGCGGGAACCCTCTAGCAACGGAGCTGGCCAGCCATGTGCTCAGTTTCATTAGCCTTTTGTGTCTCACCCTTAAGATAGCAATCGCAGGAAGACCACCAAACACCTGGGAAAATCCCCTGCCAAACTGAGGCCCAAAGGAATCAAAATAAAATAGGAACCTAGAGGTATCAAAGACAATGGAGACAAAAACTGTTTTAAATACTGTTTTAAATATCTTCAGAGCACTGTATTGTATCCATAAAATAGAAAAAAAAAGGAGGCTATAAAATACTTCAGAAACAAGTGCCATCAGTGTTGAATGTTTTACAGCTTCCTTTTTTCTCTATTTCATAGATGTGATACCTGGTTGTTTTAAAAATTAAAATATAATAGCAAATAGCACAACTGAAAAAGTTAAAGTTTGGAAGATAAAGTTGAAGAAATCCTTCTGAATGCTGATTAGAAAGTTGGACTATAGGAGAGAAATTATTAGAAAATTATGGAACTAATCCAACTTTTCTAAGTAATATTTGCTCCAGAGAAAAAGGAGAGAGAAAATAGCAAGCGGGGACTTATAAAATATATACATATATTTTATTAATGCTTCATATTCTAGAAGATGAATTTCTAAAATGAGAGAGCTCATTGAATGCTCTGATATAATATCTTCCCTGATGTGCATCCTTGTGAAATTACAGAACACTGGGAACTACGTTGTTTTGAGTGAGACGATACAGGTGAGGTCAAACATAGGATCAGTTAACATAGCCTCAGAGATCTCCATAGCAATATAGGAAACTAGAAACAATATAGGGACAAAGCAGAAGAAAATTCTGCATCCTTTTCTCAGGATGATCCCAGAGACTCTGGGATACAACTGAAAGCAAAGTCCAGAAGAAATTTCTTTAAGAGTAAAGCAAAACTGATACATTATTTCCTGTGTTTGAATGTTGAAAAGAGATTTACGCTTATATCAGAGTTGAGAAGGAAGGAGTGACTGGTCATAGAAAATTGATAAAATGAGAAATGAGACAATGATGAATTTCAGGAAGAATAAAAGGTGTACTTCTTGGTTCAACTGTAACAGTTTTATATTATTATAGTCCCAAAGAATGATTTAATACTAAAATAACTTATTTTATATTATTATAGTCCCAAAGAATGATTGTAATACTAAAATAACTTTAGATGTTTGTATATGTCAATTCAGGATGAGGACGTGAGGGCATGAGCTAAAATCTTAGCTTTCTAATATCATTGTATTATGATAGTTTGCTGAAGCTACCGTAACAAATTATTACAGAATGGGTGACTTAAAGAATAGAAATTTATTTTCTCACAGTTCTGGAGGCTACAAGTTCAAAATCAAGGTATGGGTAGGGTTGGTTTCATTCTGAGGTCTGTCTCTCTCTCTCTCTCCCCTTATAGATGGCTGTCTTTGACTTACTCTGAATCTTCACATCTTCTCCCCATGTGTGCTGGTATTCTATCTCCTCTTCTTATATGGATGCAGTCAGACTGCATTAGGGAACACTCTTATGGCCTTACTTTAACTTAATTACTTCTGTAAAGACCCTATCTCCAAATCAGGTCACATTCTGAGTTACTGTGGTTATGGCTCCAATATATAAATGTAGTGGAGAGACATAATTCAGTCCATGATGCCCAGTAAGTCTAAAGATAATACCCGAAACTACCACATTCTTACTAACATGGAGCCAAACAGTAGAAGAAGCTCAGAGAACTCAAAGTATTTAAATACAATATAAATAAACTAACTAGAGTATTTAAATATAAAAAATAGTGGCCAGGTATGGTACCTCAGGCCTGTAATCCTAGCATTCTGGGATGCTGAAGTGGGAAGATTGCTTGAGCTCAGAAGTTTGAGACAAGTCTGAATAAGCACAAGACCCCACCTCTACTTAAAAAATTGAAAAACTAGGCAGGTGTTGTGGTGGGCAGAGGCAAGAGGATTGCTGGAGCCCAAGAGTTTGAGGTTGCTATGAGCTGTGATGACTCAATGGCACTCTAGCCAGGGCAACAGAATGAGTTTTTCTCAAAAACATGAAATAAATAAACAAATACACATGAAAATAGTTATAAAAATGTGAGTAATAATCAAATACAGTATACATATTGCCAACTAGTCAAAACATTCAACTTATTACCAGATTCATAGGGATGCCATATTTAATGACATTTAAGGTATAAATAATTCAGAAAACAATGATAAACTCATCAGAACTCACGGTATTTTAAAACATCAAACACTTAAGTTTATTAGTCCCTAGGTACTTATTCTACACACATAAAAGGAGGAGTTTTTTTCTTTGTTTTCTATATATCTTTTGAGAAAACAAAAGGATGAATCATGCAAACTGTTAATATCCTATCAAAGAGGACCTTGGAGGCTGGAGGAAATCAACTCTAAAGAGGAACGCTGCCCCAACCCCCATCTATTTTATGAAACTGAGCCCTGTAGGCGGGCAACTTCGTCAACTGTGGCCACATGTACCAGCCAAAACTGCCCCCTCATAGACTCCTCATTCCAGAAGTCAGAATTGCCATGGAAACATTCACCCCAGCTATAGCTAAAAGATACTGGTGTGGGCAGTACGTTGAGTCCTATTTACAGAGTGTCAGAGAACCAAAGTCACAAGATGAAAATGGGAGCCAGCTTCCTTAGGACAAGCTACTGAGCTGCTCCATCGACAAAGCCATCAATCAAGCATGTCATGGTGGCCATAACCCCACCAGGCTCATAGGTGAATGAGACGTATTTACAGTAAACACACCATCACATGGGATACCCACCTGAGTCAAAAACAGGTCTAGGTGACTGCAGAGGCTTTCAATCGTTTCAACCTACAAGTGTTCATGCAACACCTTATAAGAGATACAGTCTCTGCCTTCTCCTTAGGCTCCATCCCAGATGATCCTTATTGTGGGGGATGACCCTTGGTAGGCACAGGACATCTGTGCCAGCCATTCCCTGTGAGTGACAGCAACCACCCTCCTCACATCAGCAAGGCTGTACAGCAAAGCAACATTCCTACCAGCTGTGCATAGCCTGATTTGCATACAAGTTTTGGAAAGTGTAGGTGTTTTCTAAGCTCTTTAAGTTTCTTGAACAACTGTCCTCCCCTCCCTCTCACCAACAGATGGCAGAGCCAGGAAGAAGCATCAACTATGTAGTTGAGTAACTATAAGGAACTTGTACCTACTACAGCAGAGTATAGGATTCACGTGTACTACACCTACCACAACATAGTACACAATTCGTGTATACTATCCCTCCTACAGCAGAGTGTACAATTCATGTATACTATCCTATCACAGCCCTTTATTTCAAGGGCTGCCTCGGCAAGTTCTGAGGCCCTAGCTAGAGGCCAGTCACCTCCTCTTTTTGTTTAGGCCACACACCAACCAGTTCCCTTTTGGGCTACTATGCACTCACCTTAATTGCTCCAGTGTCAGATGCCAAATACCTAGAGACAGCTCCTCTGTCCCAGAGCCTGAAGAATTATTTAAATCAGGCAATCTAGAGAGAATTCTCGAGGCCTTACTAACCCCAGCCCACTTGGCATACATGAGCTGACCCCTGCAATTCCAGCATGCTATTGCCCTGTCCCTGGGTGCAATCTCCTGCATGCCCTGCCTCGCAGCCTTCTCTCATGTGGAACTGTAATTAACAAAGTGTTCTGCCTTTCGACTACCCATGTGTCAGTGTTCTATCTTTAAAAGAACCTTCAAATCTTATAAAGTACCTATCCCCAAATCCACATGTTACTTTAATGATTCACTGCATCGGTCTACCCCTGCCCAAGTCTCCAGCAAATCCTAAATCTATTGCTACTCCAAAAGCTTGACAGCAGCTGGGGAAAGCTACAAATATCCCCCAACTTCCACCATATCATCCAGTACTACAGACCTCCAAAAAGAGAGGTCACCTTCCTTTGTCTTGTGCCTCACTTTTACCATCATTTTAAGTTGGTGATCTGTCAGGAAAGGATACAAATTATTTGGTAGAAACTGCCCGGCCCCTTATATCCTGAAATATAGATATGGAATTTTGGCAGAGTCTCCCTTGCTTTGATTCTGAGCTCAGTTGTCATAAGGGGAAGTTATAAATCTAAATATTAGCCTATGACCCAAAATAAGCACCAGCAATGTGCCTGCATTTCCATTTCCTTTCTTTATGTTCAAGCAGTCATATACATGTTTACCAGTGTGTCTTAGTCCACATGGGCTTTCATAACAATCCCAAAGGCTGTGTAGCTTATAAACAGCAGAAATGTATTTCTCACTGTTATGGAGGCTAGAAATGCAAGACCGTGGTCAAGGCATGAGCAGATTCAGCGTCTGATGAGGACGTTTTCTGGATCATAGATGGTGCCTTCTTGCTGTGTCTTCACATGGTAGAAGGGCTGATCTAGTTTGCTGAAGTCCTCATGACCTAATTTCCTGTCAAAGGCCCTCCCTACTAGCACCATCACATTAGTGACTGGGAGATAACACATGGATTTGTGGGGGGGATGCAAACATTCAGACCATAGCACTATGTGTTACTGATAGAACACATGAAAAGGCACTGGGCACATCAAGGCACATTTTACTACTAAGCAACCCTCTTCTGTACAAAATTTGAAGTGCTTTCACTTTGTTTAGTTGGGATCTCTTTAGTTATAGTGGTACCTACTCTTTAAGTCCACAGAGTGAGCAGTACTTTTTCTTTTTATTTCATAATATTATAGAGGTACAAAAGTTCTGCTTATATACATTGCTTTTGTACCATTTGAGTCAAAGTTACAGGTGTGCCCATTACCTGGATAGTATGCACTGAATCTGTTAGGTGTGAATTTGCCTCTCACCTCTTCCCCTCACCCACCTACTTGATTTTTGATGAGTGTTATTTCTATATGTGGCCACAAGTGTTAATTGATTAGTTCTAATTTCACGGTAAGTACAGATAGTGTTTGTTTTTTCATGCCTATGATACTTCACTTAGAACAGCAGTTCTCAACCTACGGGTCGTGACTCCTTAGTAACAATGAAAATACATTGCAGCATTAGGAAGGTTGAAAACCACTGACTTAAAAGAATGGTCTTCACTTCCATCCAGGTTATTACAAGAGGTATTAATTCAACATTTTTTTTAAGTCTGAGTAGTACTTTGTGGTATACATATACCACATTTTATTAATCCACTCATGTATTGCTGGGCACTTGGGTAGTTTCCACATCTTTGCAACTGTGAATTCTGTTGCTATAAACATTCAAGTGCAGGTGTCTTTTAAATGTCTTTTTTTCCATTTGGGTAAATAGTGAGATTGTGGGATGGAATGTTAGGTCTATTTTTAGTCCTTTGCGATATCTCCATACTACTTTACATAAAGGCTGTACTAGTTTCCAGTCTCGCCAATGGTGTATGAGTGTTCCTGTCTCTCCATATCCACACCACACCAGCAATTGATGTTTTGGGACTTTTTGATAAAAGCCATTCTCACTATAGGTAAGTGATATCATTGTGTGGTTTTGATTTTCATTTTTCTCAAGATCAGAGATGTTCAGCATTTTTTCATATGTTTGCTGGCCATTAGTCTATATTCTTTTGAAAAGTTCCTATGCATGTCTTTTGCCCACTTTTTAATGGGGTTGGTTTTTTTTCTTGATAAATTCCTTGAGTTCTTTGTAGATTCTGATTATCAGCTTTTTAGTGGATATACAGCATGCAAATATTTTCTCCTAATCTATAGGCAGTCTATTTGCACCAATGATTATTTCTTAGGCTATGAAAAAGCTTTTTAATTTGATCAAGTCCCATTTGCACATATTTACTTTTGGTGTTGCTGTGTTTGCATTTGGGGTCTTTTTCATAAATTCGTTGCCTAAGCCAATGTCTGTAAGAAGTTTTTCAACTTGTTCTTTTAGAATTCTTATAGTTTCATGTCTTAGATTTAGGGCTGTTATCCATCCTGAGTTAATTTTTGTAACTGGTGGGAGATATGGATCAGTCTTCTACATGTGGCTATCCAATTTTCTCAGCACCATTTATTGACTAGGGACATTTTTGCCCAGTATATGTTTTTGTCTGCTTTGTCAAGTATCAGATGATGATATGAGGAGGGTTTTATATCTGGGTTCTCTGTTCTGATCCATTCGTCTATGTCTCTATCCTTGCACCAGGGCAATTCTGTTTTGATTACTATAGCCTTGTAGTGTAGCTTGAAGTCTGGTGTATTAATACCTCCCAATTTGTTCTTCTTGCTTACATTACTTTGACTATCTGGGGTGTTTTATGGATCCATATGAAGCATAGAATTATTTTTCCTAGATCTAAAAAAAATGGCATTGATATTGTAATGAGGATCGCATTGAATCTGTTGTTCACTTTGGGTAACATAGTCATTTTAACGTGGTTGACTCTGCCACTCCAAGAGCATGATATGCTTTCCATTCTGTTTATGGTCTCTGCTATTTCCCTCTTTCATAGTGTTTCATAGTTCTCCCCATAGAGATCTTTCACCTCCTTAGTTAAACATATTCCTAGGTATTTTATTTTCTAATTATTGTGAAAGGTATTGAGTATTTGATTTGGTTCTCAATTTGACTGTTTTTGGCATATATGAATGCTACTGATTTGTGTACATGATTTTATAACCTGAGACGCTAATGAATTAATTTAACAATTCTAGGACACTCTTGGTAGAACTTTTGGGGTTTTATAAATATGAGATCATATCATTATCAAGGAGTGATAATTTGACCTCTTCTTTCCCTATTTGAATATCCTTGATTTCCTTCTCATGTCTGACTGCTCTAGCTAGAAATTCTACCATAATGTTGAAAAGAAGTAATCATAGTGGGCAACCTTGCCTGGTTCCAGTTCTAAGGAGGAATGCTTTCAGTTTTTCTCCATTCAGTATGACATAGTCTATGGAATTGCTGCTTACAGCTTTTATAATTTTGAGTTAAGTCCTATCTTAACTCACATCATCGCCTATCTTGTTAAGTGTTTGTATCATAAAAGGGTGCTAAATATTGTCAAATGCCTTTTCTGGGTCTACTGAGAGAATAATATTTATGTGGTGAATTACCTTTACAGAATTGCATATGTTGAGTCATCCTTGCATCTCTGGGATAAAGCCTACTTGGTTATGGTAAATAATTTATGCTGTGCAACTGAATTCCATGGCCTAGACTTTTATCGAGAACTCTTGCATCTATATTCATAAGGGATATTGGTCTATAGTTTGCTGTTCTTGAGTCCTTTCCTGGCTTTGTTATGAAGGTGATATTGGCTTGGTACAACATTTTAAAGAGGGTTCCTTCCTATAGAACAACTTCTGCAAGATAGGTACCAGTGATTCTTTGTATATCTGGTAAAATTCAGGTGTGAAACCATCTGGCCTGCGGCCTTTTCTTTATTGGAAGACTTTTTTATTGCTGCTTCAATTTTGTTACTTAATAATGGTCTGTTCAGAAATTCTGTTTCTTCCTGATTAAGCTTAGGGAGGCTGTGTGTTTCTAAGGATTTGTCTGTTTCTTCCACATTGTCAAATTCATGTTCACAGTGATTTTTACACTATTCAGAGATGATATTTTGTATTTCCATGGTATCAGTTGTGATTTTTCTTTCTTCCTTCCTAAATGAGCTTATTAGAGTCCTCTTTTTTCTACTTCTAATTAATCTAGTGAGTTACCTGTCAATTTTGTTTATCTTTTCAAAGAACCCACTTTTCTTTTAACCGGTCTTATGTATAATTCTTTTGTTCTTGATTTCATTTTGTTCTACTCTGATCTTGGTTATTTCTTTTCTTTTGTTGGGTTTGGAGTTGGTTTGCTCTTCCTTTTCTAATTCCTTGAGGTGATTCATTAGATTACTGATTTGCAATCTTTCTGTCTTCTAGATATAAGCATTTATGGCTATGAATATGGCTTTCACTCTGTCTCACAGATTTGTGAAAACTATCATTTAGTTCAAAGAATCTTTTGATTTTCATCTTAATTTCCTCTTTGAGCCAACTATTATTGTTCAGTAGGTTATTTAGTGTCCATGATTTTGTATAGAGATTAGTATTTCAGTTGGACTTGATCTCCAGTCTTATTCCACTGTGGTCTGAGAAGATCAATGGCATAATTTCTATTTTTTTTAATTTGCTGAGACATGATTAGGGGCCTAGGATGTGTTCAATCTTAGAGAATGTTACTGAGAACATATGTGGTTTGGGGGTAGAATGTTTTATAAATGTCTGTAAGGTTCTAGAATTCCATTTAAGTCCATTATTTCTTTGTTAATTTTCTATTTGGAGGATCTGTCCCATTCTGTCAGAGGGGTACTGCGGTCCCTGGCTACTATGATGCTGCTGTTTACCATTTTGTTTAGATCAAGTAGAATTTACTTTTGTCAATCTAGATACACCAGTGTTAGGTGCATAAACATCTTCAATTGTTTTGTCATCTTCTTGAATTGTTCCCTTTAACATTTTGTAATGATGATATGTGTCTTTCTTTACTTTTGTTGATAAATTTTCTCTTTCATTTAGACTTTGGCCAGGTTGATTACTATGTGTCTTAGAAACGCCTATTTTTGATATTAAGTCTATGTTTTCTGATGTGAGAATTACTACACCACCTTTCTTTTGGTTTCCATTTGCATGGAAGATTGTTTTCTATAACTTCACCTTGAATCTGAATGAATCCTTGTGTATTAGATATGTTTTCTGGACACAGTAGATACTTTGTTTGTATTTGTTTTATCCATTCAGCCAGCATATGTATCAGTGCAGAGTTTAAGCCATTTATATTTACTGGAAGTAATGATAAGTGAGGTTGATGTCTGTTCTTCCTGTTGAGCAGACCTTTATTGCTCTGTTTTACCCCTTGAACCATGTGGTGATTGAGCTTTGACATTTACCTTTTGAGGGTTGTTACACTGGTGGGTATCTATTGTGCCAAGTGATCCATTTATAGTACAGGTCTGAGTACTTCCTGGAGTGCAGGTTTGGCCCTGAAAATTTCCTCAGCATTTGCTTATCTGGAAAAGATTTAATTTCTCCATCAAAATTGAAACTTAGTTTTGCAGGATACAAAATTCTAGCCTGCCTATTGTTTTGTTTAAGAAGATTGAAGATGGAGGCCCATTCCCTTCTGGCTTTTAAGGTTTCTACTGAGAATTTAGCTGTTATCCTGATGGATTTTCCCTTGTAGGACAGTTGCTGTTTATGTCAAGATGCTTATAGAATTTTCTCTTTCATTTAGACTTTGGCCAGGTTGATTACCATGTGTCTTAGAGATGTCCTATTTGTTACGAATCTTCCCATAGTTTGCTCCTATATCTGGATGTCTGGATCTCTGGCTCCACTGGAAAATTATTATTTTCCATAATAATTCCCACAAAAACATTTCCAATGCTTTTAACACATTCCTCTTCTCCCTCTGTGATACCTATAATTCATATGCTTGTTCACTTCACATAGTCCCTTCTCTCTCTAAGGCAGTGGTTCTCAACCTTCCTAATGCCATGGCCCTTTAATACAATTTCTTTGGGTCACAACCCACAGGTTGAGAACTGCTGCTCTAAGGAATTGCTTTGCTTCTGTTGTTTTCCTCTCTGACTCTTTAAATGTTTGAGTTTAAAGAGCCTTATTTTCAAGTTCTGAGATTCTTTCTTCTTTTTGGTTTAATCTGTTCTTGAAACTTTCTGCTGCATTTTGAAAATTCCTGAATGACTCTTTTGTTTCTTTAAGTTTTCTTATATACTTTCTAATTTGGTTGACCTCTTTAATGACTTTTTCATTAATTTCCTAAAATATTTGGTGCAAGGGGGCTTCTTTTTTGTAGATTATCAACTTTCTCTTCAATTCTATTCATCTTCTTTGCCATCCATATTCTAAATTCCATTTCTGTCATTTACATAATTTCCTTGCAATTGGAGTTCTCTGCTATAACTCCATTGTGATCCCAGGGGGAGGGAGTGTTGATTTGTTTTGATTTTGATGTTGCCAGGGCTTATTTGTTGGTTTCTTCTCATCTGAATACTCTATCCAGGTTAATAGATTGCAGGAAATTCTCCCAATAGTTGTAAAATATTCAAACTGGGAGCTAGATGATATTCTCTTCACTGAGGTTAGTGTTCTGGAGATTTCTCTGCCCACGATCTCCCCTCAGAGATAACCATAGCAGCTGGGTAAGGTTGTTGTAGGTTTCCAGGTTGTGGGTGTTTTCTCAAAGCAGATCATTGTGCTGCTGGCAGCTTGAGGCTAGGAGGCCTCTGGCAGGGTGTTGGAGTTTGGAGCAACTCTTCCAGCCCTGATTTGGTGGTAGAGGCTCTTGCGTAAGGTCTTCGGGTCAATATGGAGTGCTGGAGACCTGGATATGGTGTTGGAATTGGAAGGGGTTCTGCAGGCACAGGGCCAGAACCTCAAGCTCTGAAGCCTGAGGGGTGGGACTGGGGAGAAGCCAGAATCAGAACCTCTTAGCAGGGCTACTGAGCCAAAATTTGGACTGTTCAGACCTGACCTGAGGATGGGGTCAGAACCAGGCAGGCAGGAGCCAGCTGGGAGTCTTAGGGGTAAATGTGGGCTGATCAAGAAACAGGCTGCTTCTTGGGCACAGAAGTCCCATGGATGCCTGGTCAGGCCACAGAGGTCACAGGTCTCCATGTCCCTCCTAGGACCTACTAAAGTGGCCAGTCACCCAACGCCTCTTAGGTAAGAATCTGTTGGCTCGGCGCCTGTGGCTCAGCAGGCTAAGGCGCCAGCCATGTACACCTGAGCTGGCGGGTTCAAATCCAGCCCGGACCCGCCAAACAACAATGACGGTTGCAACCAAAAAATGGTCGGGCGTTGTGGCGGGTGCCTGCAGTCCCAGCTACTGGGGAGGCAGAGGCAAGAGACTCACTTGAGCCCAGGAATTGGAGGTTGCTGTGAGCTGTGATGCCACGGCACTCTATCCAGGGTGACAGGTTGAGGCTCTGTCTCAAAAAAAAAAAAAAGAATCTGTTGTGCCCCATCATAGGTGCCTCCAAGCTGGGACTGAGGTGGAGCTGAGATCAAAGTCTCTACTCAGAGCCCCTAAATCAGAAGCAGGCTGTACAGATGGCAACCAAACTGACCTGGAGGACTGGGGCAGGACTAAGCAAGCAGAGGGCTGCTGGTGCCTGGTGAGCAAATTCAGACTGAGCAAGCAGCAAACTGCTTCTTAGGCACAAGTGCCCCATGGATGCCAAAGCATACGTGTAGATGTCATACTTCTCTATGGCCCACCCACGTCCCAATGAAGTAGTCACCCAAGGTTCCTCAGGTCTGAGCCTGCTGCATTCTACAGGTGAAGTGCCTGGCTACAAGTTCCAGAGTATGTCTCAGGGAAGCCGCACACCAGTCTGCTTCCTCTCCTTTCCAGTGCAAACCTGGGTCCATGCACCCCAAAGTTCAGTATGGCTTTAGCTGTTGTCCAATCCCCACAGTACCTGCTGTCCAGCACAATGGCTCTGCACTGCTTTCAAGTAGAACCCATCTAAGCAGGAGGTCTGTGGAGCTGGTAGGAACCATCTTGCTGCTGAGGCTACGCCAAGCTGGCAGGACAGGCACAGCGCTTTCCTACTCCAGTCTCTGATTGTTCCCCTCAGGTTCTCTGATCTCATTACACGTATCACCTTGTCATCTTTATTTTCCCCACACTGAGTGTCCCATGTTGCTTCTCTGTGATTTCACTATGGTTCTTCAGAGACAAGCAACCGTATGTAGGCAGCTGCCTTCATTTTTCACGTCTTTCCTTGGCCACTGTGCTGGGGGGATGCCGTCTGCCTGACATTGTTTCCTCCTCTTTAGCAGTACTTTTTCAAAGGAGATGACCAGAGAGAAACTCTGACCATTAAATGAAACTACCACCATTAGTAGAGGAAGACAAAAAGCCTACCTGAAACAAGAGAACATTTCAAACAGTGTCACACAGACTGAATTATCAGGAGAAAAAAAATCACACATCTAAACTGTGTCAGGCTCCAGTTTTTCAGGAGGTAAATTAAACAGATTGCTAGATTGTTAGCATTTTACAGATGATGAAAATAAAATTCAAAAGGTGAAAAGACATTCTCAAGGTTATTATTTATCCCACAAAACTAAAGCTAGAACTAAGATCCAAAATTTACATGGCCTATGAGAGCCATATTCACCCAGATCTGTATGTACTATGTAAAACTGTCATGTACCTCTTAAGTGTAACAAAATTCTAAACAATGATTTAATATTTGGAGAACAGAAAACCAAAATACAAAAAAGCCCAAATGTGTCATAGATATTTAAAATTATGGATCTTCATAAACAGAATAAATTAGATGTTTTCAACATTGTTATTTAAGTAAAGTTTTCCCACTCTCTTTACTGTTATTCACTTAGTATACAAGGTTTCCTTCACTATGGAATTTTAAGCCACTGATCTCTTCTTAGATCTTTTCTTTCTTACAATAATGTCAAACTAAATTAAGTATTTCAGAAATATATCTGTGTATATATTACCATATCTTAAGATGCATAATGAAAACAGGAGGGAAAAGATTTTAACATACAAACCATTTCTTACTAACATTAAAGTCTGTCAATTTAAATGAATTTCACAATCTCCTAAAAACTTTCTCAACAAATTTAAAAGACCAAATTTATCCTCTCAAAGAATAAACCTTTTCTTCCAGATTCCATTCATAGTCACAATACTTAATGTTAAATGTTTAGAATTATAGTCGTCCCTTGTTATCCATAGAGGATTGCTTCCAGAACTCGAAGGATACCAAATCCTCAGATGCTCAAGTCCCTGATATAAAAAGGCATAGTTTGCATATAACCTATGCACATCCTTCGGTATACTTTTAAATCATTTCTAGATTACTTATAATGCATAAAACAATATAAATTCTATGAAAATTATTGTTGTACTATATTTTTTGTTTGTATTTTTTATTGTTGTATTATTTGGCTGAATCCTCTGATAGGGAACCTGCAGATACAGAGGGATCAATATAGATAAAAGTATTTCCTTTACTCAGAAAACTCGGAAGAATATCATACACACACATACATACACAAATATATATGTATAGATGTATATGTTAAAGTTCTAACGTAGTATTCATCAAAAACACTTTTTTTTTTTTTGAGACAGAGTCTTAAGCTATTACCCTGGATAGAGTGCTAAGGCGTCACAGCTCACAGCAACCTCAAACTCTTTAGCTAAAATGATTCTCTTGCCTTAGCTGGGACTACAGGTGTCCGCCACAATGCCCAGCTATTTTAGGGTTGTAGTTGCCAATGTTGTTTGGCAGGCCCAGCTGGATTTGAACGTGCCAGCTCCAGTGCATGTGGCTGGCACCCTAGCCACTTGAGATACAGGCGCCGAGCCTCAAAAACACTTCTTAAGTATGGTGTTATAGATTTAAATATGGTCTGTCACTTTATTTGTAAAGTTATCTCTTTAAATTATGCGATTAAAATCTATGTTAAAAACTACAGAGATTCCCCGAAGAAATAAAAGTAGACCTATAATTTGATCTAGCAATCCCACTACTGGGCATCTACCCAAAGGAAAAGAAGTCATTTTATCAAAAAGACACCTACACATGAATGTTTGTGGCAACACAATTCACGATGGCAGAGATGTGCAATCAACCCAAATGTCCATCAATTCATGATGGGTTTAACAAAATGTGGTATAAGTATACCATGGAATACTATTATTCTATAAAAAAATAATGAATTAATGCCTCATTAATTTGGAGGCATTTGGATGGAACTGGAGACTCAAGTGAAGTATCTAAAGAATAGAAAAACAAACACCACCTGTACTGTCTATTAAATTGGAACTAACTGATGAGCACACATGTGCACAGATGGAAGGAAAACTCAACAATGACCAAGCAGGGTGATGAGAGGATGGGCAAAAAACTACCTAACAGGTATAAAGAACTCCACATGGGTGACAAGCATGCTTATAGCCATGACTCAAGCATTACAAAAGCTATACATATAACCAAAAGCATTTGTGCCCCCATAATATTTTGAAATTAAAAGAATTAAAATATGAAAATGAAATATCTGAGAATATTTCAGTAGACACCATGATTTTACTAGTGAATAGGTGATAGATGGTATTTTCTCTAGATAATTAAAATATAAAGCTCTGGGATTTAAATAAATTATCAGTCCTAATATGCTATGCCCAAGCTATATACGATAATAAAGTGAAAATAAGGTAACACTCCCTTAATAAAACATCACAAACTGGGTGACTTAAGCAACAGAAATTCATTGTCTCAGAAGTGGTTGGTTCCTTCTGAGCATTGTGAGGGAGAATCTGTCCCAACTCTCTCCCCTGGTTTGTGGTAGTCTCAGGCATTTCCTGCCTTGTAGATGGTGTTCCCTTTGCAGCTCCTTATCATCTTCCCCCTGTACATTTCTCTGTGTCCAAATTTCTCACCTTTTCATGAGGACTCAGATCACATTGGATTGGGGCCCACCCTAATGACCTCATCTAACCTGATCATCTGCAAAGACCTTATTTCCAAATAAGGTCATGTTCACAGTCACTGGGAGTTAGAACTTCAATGTATCTTTTGACAAAAGAACATAAATCAACCCATAGCAGTTACTAACTAAACATCATGAAATACTATAGCATTTGCAATCTCTTCTTTTAGAATTCTTTAATTTACCAAAATTAAGAAAAAGAGTACCTTATGCCCCTGTCTTAAAAATATGTATGAGACCATCAATCCTACTGGTGAAGTTACTAGCCACCCAATAAAGTTTTTGAAGGTGTTTAAAGGAGTTTCCATGACTTTTGTCAATCTATTAGGGCTAAAAAGCTGTCACTGTCAGTTTTCTCTTTTGAGTCTAGTTCACTACTCTCTATTGTTGCAAATCTTCAGGGCTAGCACAGGAGATTAATAAAGTATCCAGTTTTTCAGTGTGGTTCATTTAAAGGAGACTGGTCACCTCAAATCCTCTGTGGAAAGAGATAAGTTATAATAAAAAAGAAGACAACCAAATTTAAACCCATGTGGTATTCATGTGACAACTATTTATTGAGTGCTTATCGTGCCAGGGAATGTTCTTGGCACTAAAGGAAATGGACACAAATTTCTGCCCTTACAAAGTATACATTCAGCTGTGGGGGGGATAGAAAATAAACAAAATGAGATGTAAAATATATAGCATGTTACATGGTTATAATTGTTGCACAAAATAAAGAAGAGAAGGAAAATAGAAAGTGCCAGAAGGCAGCAGATTGCAACTTTAAATAGGTTGTACAGCGAAGATGACGCTAAGTAAAGACAAGAAGGAGGTGAACGAGCTAACATCCAGGCAGCAAAGGGTCTAAGGAGGGTAGTGCCTAGGGAGCAGTAAGGAGGCCAGCACAGTCGGACAGAGCTCACCAAGGGGGCCACTAGGTCTCATGTGAGAGAGTGCTGTTGCTATGCAGGGAATAAAGTATAAGGAAATGAAGGTGGAAGTTGTGAGACCAGTTAGGAAGACTAGGGGGTAGTTGTGAAGGTGACAATAAGTAGTCAACTTAGGGATACATTTTGAAGACAGAGATAGAAGTTTGGCTTAAAGGTTAAATTTGAGGTATCAGAAAAGAAAGAGATTAATGATGACTTAAGAGTTTTAGGCTGAGCCACTGCAAAATAGTATTCTATCACTAAGACAGGGAAGACTGCAGAAGGACTAGATGTGGAGGGAAGTCCAGATGGTTGTTTTGGGGGTGTTAACTTAAGATACTCTGTTAGATACCTAAAAGAAGTGACTATATATGCAATTAGGTATATGAGGAGTGATAGAAAGATACATAGGTTGGGAGACTCAATTTAGAAATATAAAATATAGGTGTTATTTAAAGTCATGAGAATAGATGAGACAGCCAATGGGAGATATAGGGAATGAGTCCAAGGACTGAGTCTTGCCAGTGCAAGGACATCGAAAGGGAAAAGGGAAATTCCAAGGAAGACTGAGAAGAATCTATTAGGAAGGAAGAGAAAACCAGGAGAGTACCATGTCCTGGAACCCAGGTGAGGAAGGTATTTCAAAATGGCAGGCGTGATACCATCTGCAAAGCTGCTGCTAAGGCAGGCAGGGTGGGGACTGACAGCTGGCCACTGGGTCTAGCAGTACAAAGTTCATCAATGGTTTTTATTTTATTTTATTTTTTTTAAGATTCAGTTAAATTTATTTATTTATTTATTTTAAATTATTTTTTATTGAGTCATAGCTGTGTACAATAATTCAGTCATGGAGTACAGTGTGCGGGCTTCACATACAATCGGAGATATTTTTATCAACCTGATTGATATAACATTCATGATGTTTTCTCATTTACTATGT
>CAUYRH010076655.1:0-17141 GCA_963574655.1 Perodicticus potto | reverse complement strand
GGGATGGTATTTGGGGGGACCTCACCTAATGTGCGTGATACAATGGTACGTTTCAAAACTACTAAGAAATGAGTATAATTGTGATGGATGTGTTACTTAGTTCAATGTAAACATTTCACATTGTATATTGAAGCAGTACCCTGAACCCCATAAATGCATCAATGTACAAAGTTATGATTTAATAAAAAATAAAAAGAGAAAGAAAAATAATTATAGTAACATCATCAAAGATCATCCATCACAAGTCATCTTAACAGATGTAATAATAATGAAAAAGTTTGAAATACAACAAGAATTACCAAATGTGACCCAGAGACAGGAGCACATGCTGTTGGAAAAATGGTGCTGAACTAAACCTTCAGTTAGTAAACAATGCAGTGTCTTGCAAAGCATGATAAGTAAAGTGAAAGCGCCATAGAGTGAGATATGCTTGTATCAGAATTGGTTGTTTCTGATATTTTGCTGTTAACAATGCAGCAGTGAATAATCTTATATATACATGGTTTTGTATGTGTACATGTATATATGATAAATTACAGTGGAATTTCTGGGTCAAGTGTTACAAATACTTTTATTTTTTTTTTTTAATTTTTTTTTGAGATAAGAGTCTCAAGCTGGTACCCTGGGTAGAGTGCGGTAGCGTCACAGCTCACAGCAACCTCAAACTCTTGGGCTTAAGCGATTCTCTCAATCTGAGGATTGCCTCAGCCTCCTGAGTAGCTGGAACTACAGGTGCCTGCCACAACACCCAGCTATTTTTGTTGTTGTTGTGATTGTTGCAGTTGTCACTGTTGTTTAGCAGGCCTGGTCCAGGTTCGAACCTGCCAGCCTATGTGTATGTGGCTGGTGCCCTGAGTACAGGCACCACTGAGTACAGGCACTGAGCCACTTTTATTTTTGGTAGGTAGAGCCACATAGGGGTTAGGGGCAAAGACGTGTTGCCAGATTGGTTGGGGTTGAATCTTGGCTCTCCATTTACAAGCTGTGGAAGTCATTTAACCCTGCTTTGCCTCAGTTGCCTCATTTGCAAAATAGGTTAATAATGGTACCACATAGGATTGTTTTCAGGGGTGTATTAGTTTGTGTTGTATAACGAATTACCCCCAAACTTAGTGGCCTCAAATAATTATTTTACTTAGCTCACAAGTCTGGGCCAAGGCAAAGGTCTCTGTTGGATTCTGCCATGCTTCTGTTGTCAGCCCATGGGTCAGCATGTGGGTTACTAGCAGGATAGTTTAGGATGGCTTTAATCACGCATCTGGTGGTTGACAGATGTGTTGGTCTTTGGGGACCTCATTTGAGACAGGATGTGATCTTTTGTGCTCCAGGAGTCTGTCTTGGGTTTCTTCACGTGGCAGTCTCACGGTTCTGTTAAGCAGCACAGGTGGGCAAAGCACACACACTTTTCAAGCTTCTGCTTGTGTTACATTTGCTGTTGTCTACTGATTGGAGCACATCACATGGCCAAGCTCAGAGTGTGAAAGGCCAGGGATACAGTGAAGGCAAGGGAAACTTGGCAAACGGTCTACCACAAGAGTCGGGTTAGTTAATGTTGAAAAGTGTCTAGTGCAGTGCCTGGCACTTTTTAAATGTTGTATAAATTTGTTAAATTAACAAAAGAGAGAAGGAGAGATTAGCAGATTGCCTCCACGGAGATTGAACCAATTTAGACCTGTACTAGCATGTGAGTGCCTGTTGTTTTTTCTTGTATCACGGTGTTTTATCCATGGAGAGGCTGATGTTCTTAACTCCCTTTTACAGACAAAAAAATTGATGCTCGGAGAGATTAAGTTGTTTTTTCTGATGCCAGGATTTGAATCCTTTGTCTTGACTCTAGAGCACATCGGCTTGTGTTGCTACTGCAGACAGAGGTGTGAGTCCTCTGTTCCTAATGCCCCATGGACCCACCGTTCTCCTGCCCAGCCTTCATATTTCATGTCTGTGATTTCTGTGTCACATTTGGATCTTACTGGTTGAGAAGGATCTGTCAGTCTTTTGAAGTCTTTGACTTTTGATTTTTGATGTCAGCTTGGCCTACTAGAAATCAAAGTGTTACAAAGATAGCGGGCTCTCATGACTGTGAACGGATAAGAAAGGGAACCTGTCATTTTAACTCCTTTAAATTGAGAAAATAGCAGATGTGTCTGGACTTATTTTGTTTACACTGCTTCATTATCATTCCTTATATCTTTTGGTTCACTTTCTCCTTTACAGCCCATGTATTCCCTCCCCAAAGGGGAAGGTGAGAAGATGGGAGATAGTAGTTTTCAGCAGTTCAGGACTTCATCTCTGGAAAAAACAATCTGGGTGCAAATCCAGGGCAGCTGTTTACTAGCTGTGTGACTTGGACTGATTAACCCGCCTTAACAGGGTTTTCCGGGGCCTATGATAGTCTGTGGCGAGGGCTCAGTCATTATTCTTACACAGAGGATTACTTTTGCTCTGACTTCTCTGCTCTGTTCTATTTCACAACCCTTTTCCTCCAAAACCTATTCCTAGATATGTCCAACAATAAGGATAGCTAGTGTTTACTGAGTGCCTCACATGTAATTAATCCTCATGATAAACCTATGAAATAGGTGCTATTTTATTCACATTTTTCAAATGAGGAAATTAGATGCTAAATGACTAAATAATTTACCCAGCATTCCATAGCTTATAAATGATGTTGCAGAGATTTTTAAATGAGGCCTTTGGCGCCAGAGTCTGCTCTTGATGTTTATGCTAAAAAAGAAAAACTGAAATGGGATAGAAGGTTGGGGGTTTAAAATTGAGAGCTGCTGCTCTGGGTAAATGGCTGGTGAACTCACACACAGCCTCCATCCTTGGCAGCAGCTAAGTAACGCAGCTGTGATTTAGACCAAAAATCCCAGCACACACACAAAAATATAAACTTTCAATGCTTTTGCCAAAGCCTTTCCACTTCAATCATTGTAGATCTAACAAGTTTTCAGGCATTGTGCCACCCTTATAACTGAGGTGAGACGCTGTTGAAAAATACATGGGGACTTTTTATTTTAAGATTTGAAAATCAAGCTGGCTAGTTCTAAGTTCTTACCATTTCTTGCTTCTTTTTTTTTGTTTGAGACAGAGCCTCAAGCTGTCACCCTGGATAGAGTGCCGTGGCATTACAGCTCACAGCAACCTCCAATTCCTGGGCTCAAGCGAGTCTCCTGCCTCCGCCTCCCAAGGAGCTGGGACTACAGGCGCCCGCCACAACGCCCGGCTATTTTTTGGTTGCAGCCGTCGTTGTTTGGCGGGCCCAGGGCTGGATTCGAACCCGCCAGCTCAGGTGTACATGGCTGGCGCCTTAGCCCATTGAGCCACAGGCACCGAGCCTCTTGCTTCTTTTGATGGATTGCTCTAGCGGTGGAGACAATGTTTGCCAAAGCAGCAGGAGAGAGTAAAATATAAATACTGGGGATAGTATAGCTATGCACTGTTGCCAGCACCTAGTCCACACTTCAAAGCAATTTTGGTACTCTTTTTCTGGAATGGCCACCAGAACTGTTGTCATTTTTTTTTTTTGAGACAGAGTCTCAAGCTGTCACCCTGGATAGAGTGCTGTGGCATCATAGCTCACAGCAACCTCCGATTCCTGGGCTCAAGTGATTCTCCTGCCTCCACCTCCCAAGTAGCTGGGACTACAGGTGCCCGCCACAACGCCTGGCCATTTTTTTGGTTGCAGCTGTCATTGTTGTTTGGCAGGCCCGGGCTGAACCCGCCAGCTCAGGTGTAGAGCCACAGGCGCCGAGCCAGAACTGTTGTCATTTTGAAGAGTGGACTAGGCCCTAGTTTCAATAGATGACTTCCCAAGGGGAATAATTTGAAGGCAAGTGCAATGATACTTAACAAGGAGGTATGGAGTACTTTTTCTAGGATGGGTTCATGAACTTAATTGTCTGACTTTATATAACTTTCTGAGTTTAGAATTGTGCGTATCTTTACATTGAAAGACAGAACTGAGGTCACTTCATAGTGTGCTTTGCGTGTAGAGTAAATGTAATGTAACATTCATCAAAGATTTACAATTGACTTCCTCCTATGTTCTAGGGACCTATCATGGGTGAGCAGGCTCGGAGTGTCCTTGGTCTCATGGATTTTGCAGTCTCCCTGGAAAGATATTTTTGACAGCCAGGAATTGTGGTATACAAGGGCTGTCTGGGAAGTATCCAGCCATGTAATAGGAAAAATAGAGACATACTATTACAAACAAAGGATAAATTACTTAGGTGTTAAAAAGAAGTTCCCAATCTAGTCTGAGAGGTTCATAAAAGGCTTCCAGTATGGCTCGGTGCCTGTGGCTCAATGGGCTAAGGCACTAGCCACGTACACCTGAGCTGGCGGGTTCGAATCCAGCCCCGGCCTGCCAAACAACGATGACGGCTGCAACCAAAAAATGGCCAGGTGTTGTGGCGGGCGCCTGTATTCCCAGCTACTTGGGAGATGGAGGCAAGAGACTCGCTTAAGCCCAGGAATTGGAGGTAGCTGTGAGCTGTGATGTCACAGTACTCTATCCAGGGTGACAGCTTGAGGCTCTGTCTCAAAAAAAAAAAAAAAAAAAAAAAAGTATTACAGTATGATGTTCGCTATATGTTTGTTTTATACATATGACTTTTATTAGGTTGAGAGATTGAGGTCCGTTTCTTCTATGTTTAATTTGTAGAGAGGTTTTGTCATGAAGGGTTGTTGACTTTTTTTTTTTTTTTGCACTTTTTGCTTGGGCCAGGTTTGAACCCACCACCTCTGGTATATGGGGCCGGCACCCTACTCCTTGAGCCACAGGTGCCGCCCAGGGATGTTGACTTTTATCAAATGCTTTTATGCATCTGTCGAGTTGATTATATGATCTTTATCCTTCATCCTGTTGATGTGATGTATTACACATTGATTTGTAACAAACGTTGAACCATCCTTGCATCATGGGGTAAATCTCACTTGATCATGGTATATTACCTTTTTCATGTGTTGTTGGATTTGGCATGCTAGTATTTGGTTGATAATTTTTGCATCTACATTCATCGGGAATATCGGCCTGTAATTTTCTTTTTTTGTTGTGTCCTTGTCTAGTTGAGGTATCAAGGTAATGCTGGCCTCATAGAATGAATTAGGAGGAATGCCTTCCTTTTCACTTTTCTGGAATAGTTTGAGAAGAATTGTGTTAGTCTTTCCTTATAAGTTTTATAGAATTCATCTGTAAAGACATATGGTCCTGGGCTTTTCTCTGTTAGGAGAATTTTTATTACAGATTCAATGTTGTTACTGTTTATTGGTCCATTCAGGTTTTCTCTTTCTTCCTGGTTCAGTCTTGGTAGATTGTATGTCCAGGAATATATACATTTCCTCTCTTCTTATTCAGACCAGAATCTTGAATAATGGATCCTTAGTAAACTCGTCAACTGCCACTCAGGACAGCTACAGGCCTGCAAGCACAGCATTAGTGAGGGTGGGATTGCTGCTAACTGTGAATATGGAGAGTGGTAGATAGCTCTGTGAGGTCTTTTAAAGACTGGCCAATATTTAGAGCCCTTAAGGCTTGGAAATAGGGCAAGTGATCATCTGAAATTAGGTTTACTTATTTTCTATGAGTTTAATTTTTTTTTATTGGCTAGAGTTCCTTCAAAATATACTTCTCTCTATAGCACAGTTCTTGGTATGTTTTGTTGTTAATAATAAAAAGAGCTACCATTTACTGTGTGCAAGGCATTGTGCTAATACATACACACATATTTTTCATATGCATATATATATTTCAAAGACTCTTCAAAATCATCTTTCTTTTTTCCTTTTTGCAGTAGGCAATATTTATTCATTTATTTGTTTAATATTCTGGAGCCCTTAGGCTGAGTTTAGGGGCTAGGGCTGCCAAAATACATAGCCCTCGAGCTCTAAGAACTCACAATTTAGCGAATATCAGACTTTTATTTATTTATTTATTTTATTTATTTTATTTTTTGAGATAAAGTCTCACTCTGGCACCCTGACTAGAGTACCATGGCATTATAGTTCACAGCAACCTCAAGTTCTTCAGCTCAAGCAATCCTCTTGCCTCAGTTTTTCTATTTATAGTAGAGACAGGGTCTTGCTATTGCTCAGGCTGGTCTCGAACTCCTGAGCTCAAGTGATCCACCTGTCTCAGCCTCCGAGAGTGCTAGGATTATAGGTGTGAGCCACCACACCCAGCCTAGTATCAGACTTTTAAACAAAGGCATATCCAAAATATAGCCTAGAGAGAAAGGTGATTAATTTTGTGGGATGGGGAAGAGGAGTTGTGGTGTCTGGGGAATTTGATTTTAAATGGTACTTGACCCCTGATGGATGCATAAATAGAGGGCATAAAGATGAGACCCTTAAAGTCCTATTTTTTTCTCTCAAGCTTCATCGGACTGGTCCCATCTTCCCCTGGTCTCCCCTTTTTAAATAGCATGTCTCCCTATATCTTTATGGAGCTCTTTATTATACAAACAGTTCTATCTTGCTTTCTTCCCTGATGGTTTCTTATTGATGGCTTCTTCTTTTAAGTACAATTTTTAAATTGAATTTTAAGCAACGTTATTGAAGAATGGCTTCCATATTGTAATTTAACCAATTTTAAGTGTATACTTCAATGATTTTTAATAAACTTACTGAGTCAAAACTATCGTTTGAAGTAGTGGTATTAACTCCATTTTCTCAGGTTGAAACTGGGGCTCAGGGAACTAAGGTGGTTGCACTGCACAATTCAGCTGCTCACTGGCAGAGTTAGAATTTAAGCTAGTGTAATGGCTCATTAAAACATGTTCAAGTTTTTGACAGGGAAATAAGCCTATGGAGCTCTTTAGTATAAGGGCGCCTGCTTATTTCCTTAGAATCTAAGAACTAGTTGTGTTGTGAAATGAGAAAGTGTCATTCATGGTGGCTTAGGAAAGAGGGCTGAATTATGTGTTTTTTGAAATGTGAGTAAAATACTGTGAACTAACAATCAGTGTGTCATAAAGCCACAATTAGAATATGTACTTGCAATGTTGATAATAAGCAGCACTGGTTACTTTTATTCTAAACCATTATACTTATTATTTGGCTTTCTAGGGTATTTACAAACATTAATTTCCTAATGGAGAATGTTTTCTTATCCTCACCCCTAAGCAAGCTGTGACGTGGAATAGTCCAACAGGCAGCTCACAAGAGCAGCATTCTCTATCTCTCTTTCCCGTCCAAATTATGGGGTTTGAAATGTTCTGACAATTGAATTAGCTGACTGGTACAACAGTAGCAAATGCTTTATAATTTGTGTTGCTTTCACAGATGGCAGAAATTTAGGCTGCTGAGAATGGACCAGAACTGTCTGGACTCTGATAGGCTTCCCACTTGCCTTCTACAGAAGGGAGAACAGCGGCTTCTGCTACTCCACTTTGAATGACACTTTACAAGCTGCAGTTCTGAATATTGATGCTGGGAAAATGGCAACAGCTCTTGAGGTATTTGTTCACAGGGTAAAGCTACCTATTCCTCAATAAAAGGAAGGCTCAGACACAGCCAGGCAGAGGGCTCTTCTGGTTAGTATGCTTGGCCGCCACTGTTTACGCATTCAGCATTCTAATAATGAAATGAATGAGCAGAAGCCCTTCCCCGCCCCTGCTTTCAGGCTAGGAAGCCACAGGAATAGTCTGAATTCAATATTGGAACACTCAGGCAGACATAACTAGACTGTGGTGTACTTTATAGGTCAATATCAAAGAAAATGTGTTTGATTTAATCCTGAGTTCAGTATTTTATTTCACATTCAGCAAATGAAGACTAAATCAGAGTCAGTTTTTAGGCAGCAACTTCATTATCCTCCCTCACCCTTAGCCCTGAAGCAGGAGTTGACAAAGCTTTTCGGCAAAGAGGCAGATAGTAAATATCTTAGGCTTTGTGAG
Organism: Perodicticus potto; assembly: GCA_963574655.1. Taxonomy (NCBI): domain Eukaryota; kingdom Metazoa; phylum Chordata; class Mammalia; order Primates; family Lorisidae; genus Perodicticus; species Perodicticus potto. The sequence continues at coordinate 9,243 of CAUYRH010076655.1, read as the reverse complement.
CCATATGGTCTGTTGTCACAACTGCTTAATTCTGCCTTAAAACATGAAAGCAACTGTAGACAACACACAAAATGGATGAATGTGGCTGTGTTCCAATAAAACTTTATTTATGGACACTGAAATCTGAATTTCGTATACTTTTCACGTCACAAAACCTTACTGAGTTTCTCCAGTCATTTGCAAGTGTAAAAACTAAGCTTGTGGATCATACAGAAGCAGGTCATGGGTTGGATTTGTCCTGTGGACTTTCTGCTGCTCCCTGCCCTGAAACGTTAGATTCCCCTCCTGCATTCCAGGCCTGTCTACAATTTATTTTCCAGTATGTGAACCATCCTTTTCGTCTGCAGCTCATCCCATCCTCATATTCAGTGGAATATGTAGACTTCCATGGGCAGAAAACCAGAAACTCATCCCAAATCAGAAGACATTTTAGTACACTGCCTGCCTCACTTTCTGCCCCACCCCCAAACACGCTCACACTTACCTTCTCTCTGCCACTTCCTTGGTGCCCACAGCGCCCTTTCTTGATTACAAGGGATCTTCTTCCTATTCTTTGGGATCCTGGTCAGTTACATTAGTCCGAAACTTAGAATTTGCATTGAAACAAAAATAAAGCAGTTAACATTCAGCAGAATGTTACAGAAATCAGTAGTGAGGGCAAAGATGTTGCTTTCTTTATGGAAGTGGAAAGGATAATTTATTTTCCTCCTTCAGATAATTTTTGTTGTTGTTGTTGAGACAGAGTCTCACTATGTCGCCCTCGGTAGAGTGCTGTGGCATCACAGCTCACAGCAACCTCCAACTCCTGGGCTTAGACAATTCTCTTGCCTCAGCCTCCCAAGTAGCTGGGACCACAGGCACCTGCCACAACGACCAGCTATTTTTTGTTGCGGTTGTCATTGTCGTTTACCTGGCCTGGGCTGGGTTCGAATGCACCACCCTTGGTGTATGTGGCTGGCGCTATAACCACTGTACTATGGGTGTCGAACCTTCAGGTAATTTTTTTTTTTTTACAGGTTAGAGTGTTATAAGGTGTGTGCTCTACTACAAGTTTATTAATGTTATACTCAAATGGCTTTTTAAAAAATGCTTATGTAGTGAATTGTGGTTACTTGGGATGCAGAGGGTAGCTCTGAACTGTGGACAGGTGCAAGAATTGTTTAGTCATGATTACTCTGTGAGACGAGACCCAGGATTAGGTTAGGGTTCACCCCTGCTTGGAAATTTGGTGCTTGTGAAATGGGATGGTGGAGGCAGCGTTGCACAGACGTCTGAACTGTGATCTGACACATAGGGGCTTATGAGTTACTGTTCCTCATCTGTGAAACAGGATGATTAACAAGCACTTGACTTGTCAGAATGAAGTGAAATAGCTTATGTGAAGCCTGTTTTTGTAAACTTGAAGAGCTCCGAAAGCCAAGCTCTGATGTGTTCTATATACATATAATAGATTTAAGCAAACCACATTTTTCTCTCTAATCCTAGCTTGGACGTTCCCTCTAAAATTTCATACCATTTATGTTCATGAACAATAAGGGAATAGGAGGAGAGAGACTCAGGAAGAATAAGTATTATCCTCATCTTCGTGGGGATGTCTGTTTCATTAGGTAGTAGTAGAGAGCTGGTGCTTCCATGTCTACCCCACTGTCTGGACCTCCCTCGTCTCTGCAGCCCCAAGATCTACAGTGTTGTTTTCACCTTCTTCTGTGCATTGAAGCATGTTTGCTAAAGAAAGAGCCCGAGATTGTGCACATCGTGAATGTGCAACAGATTGACAATATTCTTTCTACTTTGGCTACTCAAAACTCATCATTGAAAATGCCTGTTTGAGTTATTTCTGGAAATACACAGTTGTAGTTTTGGCACATATACTTCACAAACACAGAAAGAATCTCAGTAGTACTAAAAAGATAAACTAATTCTGAATTTCTCACATTTTTTTCATCGCTGCTGATTTACATGTGAGTAATTGTAGATTTCAGACGCCACCCAGTAATTGTAGATTTCAAACGAATGAAAGCCTCCACCTCCACGTTGGCAGCACAGATTGTTTTCAACAGTGGAGTTTAGGAGTATGTTTGCGCGCGCGCGCGCGCGCACACACACACACACACACACACACACACACACACACACACAAATGCTCTTACATAGTACTCTATGACTTCCTAATGTTTGAGAGCCATAACAAAGTAGTCCTCTGTTTGCAAAATTCCTACCACAAATATTAAGTATTTACTGTTTTCCAGGTACATTCTTAGAAATTTAAATAAGATATAATTCCACAGTCCTTATTTCAGAAGTCCCCAGACTGGAAGGAAGATGGTTGTGAAATAGATCAGTGCATATTTTTCCATGAGAAAAAACACACACAGGCTATTTACTCTGTGTGTAGCCTCATCTTTTATGCCATCTCACTATTTTTATTAATTTTATGGAGATACTCCTTTGAAAGAAAGTAAATGCCTACCAGATATTTGAGAACTAAAAGGGAAGTATCTTCTGTATTTAGTACTACAGTTAGATTAGATGCGTTCGTACTTACTGCTCACCTTCCATTTCAAGCTTCGTCTGTCTTTTTGGATAGTGGGTCTCTACCCTGTGTGTCCACATCTCCAGACATAATTTTCCAGCAAAGTCTTGATTATCTCCACCTTCATACTCCCAAATGTGTCTTAATACTATATATGTGAAAGACAGAGGCCAGGTGTGGTGGCTCACACATGTAATCCTAGCACTCTGGGGGGCTGAGGGGGGAGGATTGCTTGAGCTCAGGAGTTCAAGACCAGCCTGAGCAACAGTGAGACCCTGTCTTTACTAAAGATAGAAAAACTAGCTGAGTGTTGTAGCAGGTGTCTGTAGTCCCAGCTACTCGGGAGGCTGAGGCAATTGGATTGCTTGAGCTTAGGAGTTTGAGGTTGCTGTGAGCTATGATGATGCCACTGCACTCTACTCAGGGAGACAGAGACTAGACTCTGTCTCCAAAAAAGGAAAAAAAGAAAAACAGAACTTATTCCTATTCTCATACCTGATTTTTCCTTGGGTTTCTTATCTCGGCGAGCCCTGTTGCCACTCTCTCAGACGTGGCAGCTTCCGACTTGGCCATCATCTCGGACTCTTCCCATGTCTTGAGTCTAATCAGAGCCAAGTCCTCTGGGTGTGTCTTTGTCGTCTCTCTTTTCCATTCGCACCTTCTACTTTTAGGTCATTGTTTCCGATCTAGGGTCCCAAAACCCTTAAAGGGTTCCATGAAAATATTCTTGGGGGCTTTGAGTGTTCTTCATCTTAAATTTTACAGTTTCTGTTTTCATGTCCAGGATAATATAACCAAATTCGGAGGTACATGTTTGGAGTTATCAAGATTTGTAACTGGTGAATGATTCTGCCAGAGAATTTAATGTCCATATTTGTGTTTTTGTTGTTGGCTCTAATTTAGCAAGTCCTCTTCTGGGCTTTCATGGTGCCAAGCTTTGGTCTAGGATTCCTGATGTTGTCATTGTGACATTCCAGCTTTCCCAGTGGACTGTGAGATCCCGGAAGACAGGGCCCTTGTCTGCCTTATTTCTGTGTTCCCAGAACCTGACATTGGGGCCAATACATCATAGGTACTTGTGGTTGTAGCTATCCTGTGTATCATGTTTTGGGGTTTGCTTTTGCTTGCCTTACACATTCCCGTGTATGGCTGTAGTTATTTTAATTTTATGTCATATTTATAGATGACATTTGGCTTACCTGTCCCTTATTTTTAGAGGTTTAGATTATTTTCCTTTGTTGGCTATTTTAAGTAGTATAGTTTAAAACATCTTTGAACAAAATTATTTTCTCTCCTGTAGATTGTTTTCTTGGGAATTCCTTAATGAAATTACTGGGTCAGCCAGTTCCATGTCTCTTATAATTTGGTTTTAGGTTTGTTTTTAATAAAGAGACCGGACTGACTTGTAAGGTATGAGCTCTTCTTAGATATGTTTCTTCATTAGAATCAAAGTTGATAAAACAAGTGACAGTTATTATCCTTCTGCCAGTGCACAATGATCGCTTACCTGCTTTGTTTTCCCTTCTCCTGATCTTTACGTCTTCAGCCGCACTTTCAGTAAGGTGTGATGTGCATGTTACTTTAGCCACAGTGATGCTTCCAAGATGCAGGTCTAACTGTGTCCCTGCTCAGAATACAGCAGTGTCTTTTCATTGCCTGCAAGACAGAAGTCCAGCCGCACTGTCAGGGCATACAGAGCGCTTCACTCGTGTGGCTTGCTTCGCTTTCTAGGCTTATCATTGGCTGCTGCCCAGATGCGCTCCCTGTTCACCCTGAAGGCACTATTTTCAGGTGGGAATGTACATGCTGTTTCCTTGGTCTCAAAGGGACTCCTCAACCCCTTCCTGCCTGGCATTGCCTCACTTGTCCCTCCATACTCAGTTGCAGTCCCATGCTCCACCCTCTCCAACCCATCCCCATCTTGCAGACTCTTTCCATCCATCTTTAGTCCTTTGTCACCTATGTGAAAGCTCTTTTTAACTTTTTTCATCTTTGCATTTGGACTGTGAGCTCACAAGGACAGGAATTTTGTCATTCGTTTCTGTTACCACACTTTTAATACGGTGACTAGCACAGAGCTGGTTCTCAGTAAATATTTTCTGAATGGATAGAATTGTCATTTTGGCTGACTCATTTATAAAGGTAATTCTGCTTATTTATCCATTGCGCCACTGGCCCACACCTATAAATTCTGCTTATTTATAAATCGAGATTCCACTTACAGTATTTATGGCAATTCTCAGTTGTCCAGAATATCAATTAATACGTTAAATCCTCCCCCAACCATTTGATATACTTCTAAGAAAATGGGCAGCAGTTGTGAGTTTGCTTACTAAACTCTACACTCTAAGCCTTGTGAAGAAATGTGTGGCTCACTACCATATCTCCAGTGTTTAGTACTAATACTTGGCACCCAGTGAGCCCTCGCTCACTCTTTGTCAAATGAGTGAACAGGTGAATGAATGAAATACGGAGGAGAGGCCCTACCATGAGGCATAGCAGAAACCTTGAAAGCTGGGAATATACTACACGTAGGCATATATGTCTGCCATATTCTGTTCACCATTCTACTCGTGTCTAGTTAACTCACTTTCTTGGTAACCCCTATGGCTTCTTCCTCCTCCATCATTTCATGGTTCTGAAGGCCTGATTGAGCCCTCCCACCTACTCATCTCTTTAAGGGGAGACTTCTTGGAAATGTCAACTACCAGCCAGGAAGCTAGCACCTTGGGGTGTTGAGCAAGATGAGGGTCTCTAGACCTGGCTGCCTCATTTATCTCCAGTATGAAATCCAAATCAACCAATATCCTGTTGTTCTGGGTGATAAATAAACCACATTTGCATGACTGAGCTGATTTATAGAGATGTGATGTTATCCAGAGCCAAAACCGGATAAAGTCATTTTCAGAGAAACACGAGGCATTGGCAGAGAGATCACATCTCCCTTTTCCCTGTGTTGAGTCTCCTTGGGATGTATGTTTTGTTTCTTGGTATCCTGGTGAGACTTTGCGTGTTTTTGATCACAGCCTATTGCAAGAAACAAAAAAAATTCCGTCTACTAATCTGTCTTTCTCTTAGATTACTAGTCCTGTTAAAAAGGTTTATAAGGGAATAAAAAACTGAAGTACTAATCATTAGAGGAGGGAAGTATCATAGTAGTGATGTGAGGGGAAAAGAATTATCTTCAGGCGTGTATTGGAACAATAGGAGATGGGAAGACTTAGAAAACAAAAACAACCTGAAATGGCAGCAGAAGTACTGCTATTTGGTTCATTAAAAAAGGTGTTATAAATTCTCAATGACCTACTCCCAGGCTTAGGACTTCTATTAAAGCCCTGCTGCGTGAGAGCTAAAATCTTAATTGAAAATAGAATGGATTGAGCCAACACTGTATTTATTAAAGCTATTATCAATGCTCACTGCTCTCAAATGCATTCTTTTTACAGTGTTGGAAGGACTGCAGGAAGCTTTGCAGTCCAGAGCATCATTTTAGCCTTAGCTGCAGGGCTAGCTGGAAACAACCAGTGTCCAAAAGCCATAGACTAGGGGCCTGGATGACTGAGTGGCAGAGGCGTACTGTGCCCAGGTGTTAGCCAGGCACAAGCCAGGCACAGAAAGACAAATGTTATGTCACTCCGTCAGGTGAGCAGTCACAGGACAAGTGAACAGTGCTTGGCACACAGAAAAAGCTGAATATTTGGTGGAAAAGCACCAGGGAGGGCAGGAAGGCAAGGACTTGGATCCAATAGATGTGTTGCTCTAGGTCCATATCCAAGGCCATTGCCATGTTCTTGGTCCTGAAATTCAGAGGAAGTTGATTAATTCCTTTCTTTTTGCCTTGTTTTTTGGTTGTAGGTTTTTTTAAATTTATATATAATATTTTACATATTTGTGAGCTACATGCGCTATTTTTCTTGTATGGAATTTGTAGTGATTGAGTCAGGGCATTTGAGGTATCCATCCTTGAGGATTTATTATTTCTATGACCTGGAAAGATTAGGACTCCTCTCTTCTAGCTACTAGAAATATATACACTACATTGTTGCTGACCATAGTAATCCCATTCTGCTGTCCGCAGTAGAATGTACACCTTCTGTCTAACTGTATTTGTAGCCATTAAGCAACCTCTCTTCATTCTCTGCTCCCTGACATCCTTCCCAGCCTCTTGTTACTTGCTCGTCACCTCCACATAATCAGCGTTTTTAGCTCCTACATGTGAGTGAGAACATAACAATATTTGTCTTTCTGTGCCTGGCTTGTTCCACTTAACATAGTGACAGCCAATTCCATCCACGTTGCTACACATGGCATGATTTCATTTTTTTTTTTTTTTTATGGTCAGATAGTATTCTGTGGTGTATATTTACCATATTTTCTTCATCTGTTTGTCTGTGGATGGACATGTAGGTTAATTCCATGTCATTGCTGTTGTGACTAGGGCTGCAGTAAACATGTAAGTACAGTTATCTCTGTGAAACACTGATTTCTTTTCCTTTGGATAAACACCCAGGAGTGAGATTTCTGGATCATATGATTGTTCTATTTTTAGTTTTTTGAGAAATCTACATAGTGTTTTCCGTAGTGGCTATACTAATTTACATTCTCATCAACAATGTGTAAGTATTCCCTTTTCGCCACATGTTTTGGCAGCATTTTTTGTTTTTTTTTTTTTGGTATTTTTAATAACGGCCATTCTAACTGGTATAAAATGATATTTTATTATGGTTTTGACTCATATTTCCCTGATTAGTAATGTTGAGCATTTTTCATATATCTGTTGGTCGTTTTCATATCTTCTTTTGAGAAATTTCTACTGATGTCCCTGCCACTTTACCCCCTTTTAATGGGATGATTATTTTTATTTTACTGTTGAGTTCAGTGTATTAACACTTTGCAAGGATTTCTCCCATTTCACAGGTTATCTCATGCTCTGCTAATTGGTTTCTTTGCTGTGAAGAAGCTTTTTAATATAATTCTATTAGTTTATTTACCTGTGCTTTTGAGTTCTTAGCCATAAAATCTTTGCCTAAACCAGTTTCTTAAAGTGTTTCCCCTAGGTTTGCTTCTAGAAGTTTTATAGTTTCAGGTCTTATGTTTAAGTCTTTATTCTATCTTGAGTTAATTTTTGTATGTAGTGAGAGAGAGAGGTTCAGTTTTATTCTTTTGTATATGTGTATCTAGTGTTCCTAAAACTATTTATTGAAGAGGTGTCCTTTCCCCAGTGTATTTTCTTGGTGCTTTTGTTGAAAATCAATTGGCTATAAATACAAGAATTTATTTCAGATTCTCTATTATATTCCATTGATCAATGTGTCTGTTTTTATACCATGGTGTTTGGCTATGATACCCTTATAATATATTTTGAAATCAGGTAGTGTGATGCCTCCTGCTTTGTTTTTTTTGCTCAGGATTACTTTGGCTGTCCTGGCTCTTTTTTAGTTTCATTGAATTTTGGGATTTTTTTTCTATTTTTATGAAAAATGGTATTGATATTTTGATAGAGATTGCTTTGGCAAGGATGGTCATTTTACTTTATTTTTATTTTTTTATTAAATCATAGCTATGTACATTAATGCAATCATGGGGTACATGTGCTGGTTTTATATACAATTTGAAATATTTTCATCAAACTGGTTAACACACCTTCACGGCATTTTCTTAGTTATTGTGTTAAGACATTTATATTCTACATTTAGTAAATTTCACATCTACCCTTGTAAGATGCACCGTAGGTGTGGTCCCACTGATTACCCTTCCTCTACCCATCCTCCCCCCTCCTCTCCTTCTCCCTTTTCCCCATATTCTTGGGCTATGCTTTTGAGGTCTTAGCCATAAAATCTTTGCCTAAACCAGTATCCTGTATAACCCTAATTGGGTTATAGCTTTCATGTGAAAGCTATAAATTGGTTTCATAGTAGGGCTGAGTACATTGGATACTTTTTCTTCCCTTCGTGAGATACTTTGCTAAGAAGAATATGTTCCAGTTCCATCCATGTAAACATGAAAGAGGTAAAGTCTCCATCTTTCTTTAAGGCTGCATAATATTCCATGGTGTACATATAACACAATTTATTAATCCATTCGTGGGTTGATGGGCACTTGGGCTTCTTCCATGGCTTAGCAATTATGAATTGGGCTGCAATAAACATTCTGGTACAAATATCTTTGTTATAATGTGATTTTTAGTCTTCTGGATATATACCTAGTAGAGGAATTATAGGATCGAATGGCAGGTCAATTTTTAGATCCTTAAGTGTTCTCCAAACATCTTTCCAAAAGGAACGCATTAGTTTGCATTCCCACCAGCAGTGTAGAAGTGTTCCCTTTTCTCCACATCCACGCCAACATCTCTGGTTTTGGGATCATGTGATGTGGGCTAATCTTTGTTTTTTGTTTTTTTTAAACAAGTAAACAGTTTATTAAGAATTAAACAAAGGTATGATGTGATACAGTACAAACAACACACTCAAGATAGGTATAAGAGTACCACTCACAGAAAAACTTAAATTTCACCTCAAAAAAATCACAAGACAAAAGAGAAATCAATTTCACTTAACTAAAGTAAGATATTTCATGCAAAGTATTAACTCTGCCCCCACAAAGCCCAACCTCCCAACAAACAAAAAACTATCTGGGAATACTGCTATGCTAACATATTAACCACAGTATAATCATTCATAGGAAAACAGTAATTAAGCAATGAATTAAAT
>CAUYRH010076648.1:0-16311 GCA_963574655.1 Perodicticus potto | reverse complement strand
TCACCCTGGATAGAGTGCCGTGTCATCACAGCTCACAGCAACCTCCAATTCCTGGGCTCAAGCGAGTCTCCTGCCTCTGCCTCCCAAGTAGCTGGGACTATAGGCGCCTGCCACAACACCCAGCCATTTTTTTTCTGGTTGCTGCCACCATTGTTGTTTGGCAGCCCAGGCTGGATTCGAACCCGCCAGCTCAGGTGTATGTGGCTGGTGCCTTAGCCCGTTGAGCCACAGGCGCCGAGCCTAGTCTCAAACTCTTAACCTCAGGCAATTCACCTTCCTCAGCCTCCCAGAGTGCTAGGATTATAGGCGTGAGCCACCACACTCAACCTCTTCTCTCTCTTTAGACCACAATCTCCTTCCCCAGGAATTTCATGTTAATAAGCTAGTACTCCTGTTATTTACCAAACTCAAGCAACCCTACACTGTATATACGTTTTACACGTATATGAATAAATACAGAGGGTGCCAAGAAATGTATATACATGCCAAGAAAGGAACAAAACAATATTAAAATTGTAGTACTCAATATATATCAATAACAAAAGGGGAATACAAGTCACATTTGACACCTCTTGTAATTGCAGAAGTCAAACGTGACTAGAGTATTACAAATTTAATACTGTTTTTTACTTTCTTAAAATGTGTATACATTTTTTGGCACCCTCTGTATATACATATAAATCTGCGTGTGTGTGTGTGTGTATGTATATATATATGTAGGTATATACATATTTCCACGTATATATAGGTATATAGGGTTATTATTATTATTATTAGTCTTCCCAAATCAAAATATTAGGCTGGGTGAGGTGGCTCACACCTGTAATCCTAGCACTCTGGGAGGCCAAGGCAGGTGGATAGCTTGAGCTCAGTAGTTCAAGACCAGGCTGACCAAGAGTGAGACTCCATCTCTACTAAAAATCTAGCTGGGCATTGTGGTGAGCACCTGTAGTCCCAGGTCCTCAGAGACTGAGGCAAGAGGATCAGTTGAGCCCAAGAGGTTGAGGTTGCTGTGAGCTATGTTGCCACAGCACTCAACCTAGGGTGACAAAGTGAGAATGTGACTCAAAAAGAAAAAATATTAACTATAGTTCTCTGTACCTAGTTTTTCTCATTGCACAGTTCTCATAGAAATTCTTGAGTCTGGGCTGGGCGAGATGGCTCACACCTGTAATCCTAGCACTCTAGGAGGCCAAGTTGGGAGGATTGCTTTGAGCTCAGAAGTTCAAGACCAGTCTGAGCAAGTGTGAGACCCTGTCTCTACCAAAAATGGAAAGATTACCTGGGTGTTGTGTTGGGTGCCTGTAGTCTCAGCTACTTGGAGGCTGAGGCAAGAGGATCGCTTGAGCTCAGGAGTTAGAGGTTGCTGTGATATCTTATCGGCACTCTACCCAAGGTGACAGAGAGAGAGACTCTGTCTCAGAAAATGAAAAAAAAAGAAAGAAATCCTTTCACAGTGGCCTGGCAAGGAGGTGCTTGCCTGTAGTCCCAGCTACTCAGGAGGCTGAGGCAGGAGGATTATTTGAGCCCAGGAGTTCAAATCTAGGCTGGTGCTGGGTGTGGTGGCTCATGCCTGTAATCCCAGCACTCTGGGAAGCTATGGCAGGTAGATCGTTTGAGCTCAGGAGTTCAAGACCAGTCTGAGCAAGAGTGAGGCCCTGTTTCTATTAAAAATAGAAAAATTAGTGGGGCGTTGTGCCAGGTGCTTATAGTCCTAGCTACTCAGGAGGCTGAGGCAAGAGGATTGTTCAAGCCCAAGAGTTAGAGGTTGCTATAAAGTACGATGATGCCACAGCACTCTACCCAGGGTGACAGAGTTAGACTCTCTAAAAAAAAATTCAGGCAAGGAGAGGGCTAGTGCTTAGGAGTCTAGAGACCAGGTCCATAACTGGAGCATGGGGTGGCCCTGCTGCCACCACAGGCCCAGAGTCCTGGCTGGGGCTAGGTAGATCATGTTGGCAGGGACCCTGGCGTTGGTTTCAGACATGGCCCCTCCCCTGTGTTTCCTCCCATCCTGGCCGCCACTGGTCAAGCCAAATCACTACCCTCGGGGTACAGGCAACACTGTGGAGCAGGTAGGTAAATAGACAGTTCCGAGAGGGGCGAGTAAATGCCCTGAGTCAAAGTGAGAGAAAATATGCAGAGACAATTTTTTTTTTTGAAACAGAGTCTCAAGCTGTCACCCTGGGTAGAGTGCTGTGGCACCACAGCTCACAGCAACCTCAAACTCTTGGGCTTAAGTGATTCTTTTGCCTCAGCTGGGACTACAGATACCTGCCACAATGCCCAGCTAGTTTTTGGTTGTAGTTGTCATTGTTGTTTGGCAGGCCTGGGCTGGATTCGAACCCGCCAGCTCCAGTGTATGTGGCTGGCACCCTAGCCACTGGGCACAGGCACGAAGCCGAGACAAAATTTTTTTTTTTTTTTTGTAGAGACAGAGTCTCACTTTGTCACCCTCGGTAGAGTGCTGTGGCGTCGCAGCTCACAGCAACCTCCAACTCCTGGGCTTAGGCGATTCTCTTGCCTCAGCCTCCCGAATAGCTGGGACTATAGACGCCCGGCTATTTTTCTGTTTTGCAGTTCTGCCGAGGCTGGGTTTGAACGCGACACCTTCAGTATATGGGGCCAGCACCCTACTCGATGAGCCACAGACAGCGCCGAGACAAATTTTTTTAATTTCACATTTCATTGAGGAAGAAAGAGTTGTTTTTTGGGGCACACACACAGACTGGGTAGTCTTTAATATGATTAAAGAGCAAAGAGGAGGTTGGTGTTTTCACAAAAAAGAGAAATGTTATGTGTTGTTTTTTGGTAAGTTCACTGGCACTAGTGGAGTTGTGGGAGCTGGCACATCCTGGCTGGTGAGTGACAGCAATGGACAAAACTAGCCTCAGAAAGACAGACAAATGGCTAACAAACATATGAAAAAATGCTCCCCATCCCTAATCATCAGAGAAATGCAAATCAAAACCACCCTGGGGTATCACCTAACCTCTGTGAGAATAGCCCACATCACAACATACCGAAGTTGCAGACGCTGCTGCGGATGTGGAGAAAGGGGAACACATCTGGATGCTGGTGGGACTATAAACTAATACAGCCTCTTTGGAAAGAAGTGAGGATCTCAAAGAATTCAGATCGGATCTCCCATTTGGTCCTCCAATCCCACTACTAGGCATCTACTTAGAAGAAAAATTACTGGCTCAGCGCCGGTAGCTCAGTGAGTAAGGCGCCAGCCACATACACCAAGGCTGGCAGGTTCAAGCCCAGCCCAGGTCTGCTAAACAACGACAACTGCAACCAAAAAATAGCCAGACATTATGGCAGGTGCCTGTAGTCCCAGATACTTGGGAGGCTGAGGCAAGAGAATCGCTGAAGCCCAAGAGTTTGAAGTTGCTGTGAGCTGTGATGCCACAGCACTCTACCCAGGGCGACAGCTTGAGACTCTGTTTCAAAAAAAAATTGTCTCTACATATTTTCTCTCACTTTAACTTGGGGCATTCACTTGCCCCTCTCTGAACTGTCTATTTACCTACCATGGCACTCTACGCAGGGTGACATAGTGAGACTCTGTCTAAAAAAAAGAAAAAGAAGAAAAATTATTCTATCATAAAGACATTTACACTAGATTTTTTATTGCAACTCAATTTACAATTGCCAAGATGTGTAAACAACCTAAATGAATTAATAGACATGCTATATGGATACCATGGATCATTCAACCACAAAAAAGATAGAGACTTTATATCTTTTGTTTTAACCTAGATGGAGTTGAAACACATTGTCAATAAAGTGGAAAACTAGGCGGGACATAGTGGCTCACCGCTGTAATCCTACCACTCTGGGAGGCCAAGGCAGGTGGATTGCTTGAGCTCAGGAGTTCAGGAGACCAGCTTGAGCAAGAGGGAGACCCAGTCTCTATTACAATAGAAAAAGTAGGCTTGGCGCCTGTAGCACAGTGGTTACAGTGCCGGCCTCATGCACCGAGGCTGGCCAGTTTGAACCCAGCTTAGGCCAGCTAAACAACAATGACCACTGCAACAAAAAACAACCAGGCATTGTGGCAGGAGCCTGTAGTTCTAGCTATCTGGGAGGCTGAGGCAAGAGAATCCCTTAAGCTCAAGAGTTTAAGGTTGCTGTGAGCTGTGATGCCACAGTACTCTACCAAGGGTGACACAGTAAAACTCTGTCTCAAAAAACAACAACAACAAAGAAACAAACAACAACAACAAAAAACAATAGAAAAAGTAGTCGGGGATTGTGGCAAGAGCCTGTAGTCCTAGCTTCTTGGGAGGTTGAGGCAAGAGGATCACTTGAGCCCAAGAGTTTGAGGTTTCTGTGAGCTATGAACCCATGGCGCTCTACCTGGGGTGACAGAATGAGACTCTCTCCAAAAGACAAAAAAAAAAAAAAAAGAAAGGAAAACCAAATATCCAACATGCTCAATATTATTAATATGAAGCCAGTAGATGATCTAACAGACTCCCACATAAGAGAAAAACTCAAGTTTTGGGAGGGAGAACAAGAGAGGGAAGAGAAGGGAGAAGGGAGGTGGTGCCCACTGCTCCCACTTAATGGGCACAATGTAAGGGTATATGGCACACCTTTTGTGTGCGGGACACAACTATAAGACCTGGAATTTAACAAAAAAGAATAAAATAAAGGTTAAAATTGAAAAAAAAATTATAGCAAGGCAAAAAGGAAAAAAAAAAAAAACAAAACCTCAGAGGGCAGCAGCATGTTTCAGAGACTGTTAGACAAAACTGGCTTCAGGCTACAGCAGGCCATTTCAGCAGCCAGGCTCGCAGGGAATTATCGTTTTGGAGCAATGTTACATGTCCTCAGAATTCTCTTCCCCTGGATTTTTGACTCTGCTTTAGTTGGGTGTGACAAGAATGACCCAGTTTTTATCATCAACTTTCACACGTTTGGGCAACTGGGAGTCCCCCAGAGTGGAGGCCAGAGTGGCTGCAGGGCCAGGTTCTCGGATGCCAGGCTGTGAATTTGGGACTTTGTCCTAGGGTGATGAACAAGTCTCAGTGTTAGATAAAACCTCTCTAGGGCCTTAAATGGGGCCTGGGACCCAGTGTGACTGGGTGGTTGCCCTATGAGTGGCTGGGGGTTGGGGTCCCTGCCCACCTTGGGGCCCCACCCTTGACATCACTATCACATTATTGCACTCAGGCTGGCCAGCCAATAAGCTGCTGCTTGATGTTATAATGTCTCCTAGCAACAGGCTCTGACCTTCTACTAACAGAGGAGGAGACCTCACCAGTGGGGAGAGAGTGAGGGGAGAGGGAGAGCCTGCAGGGCAGGTGAGTCACCTGGGATGGGGCTCTCCGGCCAGCCCCCGGGGTGGGGGAAGCCAGGGCCTAACGGTGCCAGTCCCAAGTCCCTCAGCCCATATTCTAGTCACTCACTTGTCTGCCCCTCAGGACCTGGCTGGGGTTCCCCCTCTCTGCTCCCCAGGCCATACCTAGGATGAGGTAGGGAGAGGGCCTCGGGGGAGTGGGGACAGCACGAGGGAAATGCCCCTCTCCCAACCCAGCATAGGAGGAGCAGAGCTGGCAGGAACTATGTGAGAAGGACACATTCAGGAGGGGATGGGAATCAGAGGATGGGAAAAAGAGTGGGAGGGGAGGCCAAGGAGACAGGAGGGGAGACAGAAGCACGCAGCGGAAGGGAGAGCAGCCCTCCAGGGGGGCGGGGTTCGAGTCCTGGCTGTGCCTCTGGGGGGCAGCCATCACTTGTCTGAGCCCCAGTCTCTCTCTCTCCATGTCAATTGGGGACAGTGATCAGATGTGAGCATCTCTCCCAGGGCATTCTGAAGAGTCTTTTTTTTTTTTTTTTTCCAGATTAATGTGAGGGTACAAACAATTAGGTTACAATGTTTGCATGTGTTAGAGTCTCTGTTGTAGTTGAGTCCTATACCCGGGAGGGGTGCCATACACCCCTACACTGTGCCTATTAAGTGAGAGCACACCAATCCCTCTCTGGTCTCTCCTCTGCCTCCCTTTAAGAGTCTTAGTAAGTAAACATACAGGGTGGTCATGAACTTTATGGCCACCTATATTTTAGAGGCAAATGGCCAGAAAGGGACGGTAGTGTGAATGGAACAGAGAGGGCCACAGGAGCTCCCAGGCACAGAGGACGGGATCTGAGGAGAGGTCATTGTGATAGGCGCTATGGAAGGTGGGAGGGGAAACTGAGGCCAGGAGACGAGGAACTTGGCCCAGCAAGGCTTGATGACAACGCTTGTAACACAGAACACCTGCTTGGTGCTGGGCACTGTCTCAAGTGCCTTCTGTGTAACAACTCGATTCTCCACCATCCTAAGAGGCGGTTTGCTATTGTTACAGTTACTATCCTCATCTTACATCGAGGACAGTGAGGCAGGAAGTGGGGGGACTTGCCCCACATCACTCAGCCAGTATGGGGCAGAGCCAGGTTAGGATCCTGGGGTTCTGGCTCTGGTGTGGATCCCCTCACGGCTGCTCTACGCTGTCCCCACACCGATGGCAGCTGTGCAGCTGTGACCTGGGCCAGGAGCTGGTCTTAAGCCCTTTTCCGTGCAGGCCTGGGTAGAAAATGAAAATATGGAGCCTTGGTTCAGATATTATGAAGAATTCCCGTCAGCCTCAACAGAGCATTAGACCAAGCCCCGGGCCCTTCTAAGCACCCATAAAACTGGCCCCACTCCTAGGTTACCCCATAGACTCCTGACAGTGCCCCAAGAGGCAGCCTGGCCTTTATGCCTGTTGCCTAGAGAAGCAGACAGACACAGAGAGGTGCTTCATTTTGCCTCAGGTCACACAGCAAGTCAGTAGCAGAGAGGGGCTGTGAACCTGGGCCTGTGAAATCCGAAAGTCCCCTAACTCAAGCCCTGAATTTTAAGGGGGCGACAGCTGTGGGGTTCCAGAGGGCCTTCCCTCACATCCTTGGTGTCTCTCTCCTTTTCCTATGCCAAGGCCCAGGAGACGGCAACGGCTTCCTTCTCCACGGACGCTGAGGATCACGGCGCCCTGTGACTCTCCCCTGTCCCCTGCCACCCTCTGAACCACTGGTCACCATGGCTACTTCGAAGTTGCGGTCAGTGCCTAGGGAGGAGGAGACCACCATCCTCATGGCCAAGGAAGAGCTGGAGGCCCTCCGCACGGCCTTTGAGTCGGGGGACATCCCCCAGGCCGCCTCCCGCCTCCGGGAGCTGCTGGCCTCCTCCGAGAGCACCCGCCTGGAGGTGGGTGTCACGGGCGAGTCGGGGGCCGGCAAGTCGTCCCTCATTAATGCCCTGCGCGGCCTCGGGGCCGAGGATCCCGGCGCGGCTCTCACCGGCGTCGTGGAGACCACAGTACAACCCTCGCCCTACCCGCACCCACAGTTTTCTGACGTGACCCTGTGGGACCTGCCAGGGGCCGGCTCTCCGGGCTGCCCGGCCGACAAGTACCTCAAGCAGGTGGACTTCAGCCGCTATGATTTCTTCCTGCTGGTGTCCCCGCGCCGCTGCGGGGCGGTGGAGAGCCGCCTGGCCGCGGAAATCCTGCGCCAGGGCAAGAAGTTCTATTTTGTGCGCACCAAGGTGGACGAGGACCTGGCGGCCACGCGCACCCAGAGACCCTCGGGCTACAGCGAGCTCGCCGTCCTGCAGGAGATCCGGGACCACTGTGCCGAGCGGCTGCGGGCGGCCGGGGTGTCCGACCCCCGCATCTTCCTGGTGTCCAACCTCTCGCCCACCCGCTACGACTTTCCCGTGCTCGTGTCCACCTGGGAGCACGACCTGCCAGCCCACCGGCGCCACGCGTGCCTGCTGTCCCTGCCCGACATCTCGCTGGAGGCCCTGCAGAAGAAGAAGGACATGCTTCAGGAGCAGGTGCTCAAGACCGCCCTGGTGTCGGGCGTCATCCAGGCCCTGCCCGTGCCCGGGCTGGCCGCCGCCTACGACGACGCCCTGCTGGTCCGCTCGCTGCGCGGCTACCACCGAAGCTTCGGCTTGGATGACGACTCGCTGGCCAAGCTGGCCGAGCAGGTGGGCAAACAGGCAGGGGACCTGCGCTCCGTCATCCGCTCCCCACTGGCCAACGAGGTCTCTCCTGAGACCGTCCTGCGGCTCTATTCCCAGTCGTCCTACGGCGCCATGCGGGTGGCGCGTGCCTTTGAGAAGGGCATCCCCGTGTTCGGAACGCTGGTGGCTGGCGGCATCAGCTTCGGCACCGTCTACACCATGCTCCAGGGCTGCCTCAACGAGCTGGCCGAGGACGCCCAGCGTGTCCGCATCAAGGCCCTGGAGGAGGAGGAGCCCCAGTCTGACAACAGCTTGGAGGCGGCTGGTGACAATGGTGTGGAAAAGCGGGGGTCCGGAGAAGGCGGTGGCGAGGAAGCCCCACTCTCGGCCCGCAGGAAGCTCGGCCTCCTCCTCAAGTACATTCTCGACAGCTGGAAGAAGCGTGACTTAGAAGAGAAGTAAAAAGTGCAGCCCTCACCCCTTGCCTCACCCACAAACCAAGCCTTAACAAAATCAACCAACTAAACAAAAAAAGGCCAGTGTGGTGAAAATGAGAGCTGTAGTTGCTGAGGGGCAGGGGCCTGGAGGGGACGAGGGGTGCATGACCCCAGCTCGCAGTCTGGGCAGCACAGGGTGGGGAGGGGCATCCTGACGCGGCCATGAGGGAGGCAGGGGGCCCAGGTCCAAGAGGGGTGTGCCGAAGGGGACAGGAATGACCCAGGGAGAGGGTCCGGGTGTGGGCGGTAGGCCCAGGGCTCCTGGGTGCCCCCTAGTGGACTTCTTGTGTGGCAGCCGGACGGCAGCCCCAAACAGGAGCCAACCGTGAGTCGGTGGCAGAGTGGTGATTGGGTCCTACCAAGGTACTTTACTTTCAATCTCAAGTTCTTTTCTGAGAACCTGTGCCCCGAAAGGCGGTCAGTGCCTGGGATGGGTACAATGGTGCCTAGCAACCGGCTAAACAGGTGGGGCAGAGCAGGCGTCCTGGGCCCTGATACCTGTGGCTACGGGGCTCACCTCCATGTGGGACTTGGGGGAGACAGAATGAGAGTGGAGTGGAGAGAGCATCCGTGGATGGTTTCCACGAGCATCAAAGGAGAAAAGAAGCAGAGGGCGCAGCTCTATGGCCTGGGATGGGTCTCATCCAGGATGGCAGGCAAGCGTGTCTCAGGAGGTGAGTGTGTGGGGCAAGACTTCTGGTATGTCTGTGATTGGGAGGAATCTTGGTAAGTCTCTGTGATTTTGATGCCACAGGTCTAAGACTGTGATGTGTCTGCTGAGTGTGGGGTCATCTGTCTCCGCGTGGTTGCATGGGAGATGTGTGTGACTATTGAGACCCTGCCGAGAGGCCAAGGCTCTGAAAGTGGGGGGGACTGTGTGGTGAGGTTTCTGAAAGCTGCACCTGGCTGAGTGACAGCGGGCACGTACAACATAGGGGCTGAGGATCCTTTTGTCTGGTGCCAGCATCCCTGGGAGACCAAACTCCTAAGCACTAACTAGCTGCCTCTCTCTGTGCTTGGTGCAAAATGACACACTCATTCTTGTTGACGTATCAGCTCTTATCTGCTGAGTCGAGGGTCACACGTGCTTAAAAAATTAAAGAACTACCAGACCAGGAGGTTTAGACAGGTCAGGATCGGAGTTGCCCAAGGGCTTCTGAGCAGTCAGACAAGGCTCAGGAAGGGGCTGGATTTAGGTGCAGGGAAGAGGGGCGGTTTCCAGGTTGGCACTCCCAGCATGGGGGCAGTGGGGACCACCTTGTGTATTGAATAGAGAAACTGCCACGGGCCAGGCATGGTGGTTCATGCCTATAATCCTAGCACTCCAGGAGGCCGAAGTCGGTGGATTGCCCGAGCTCATGAGTTTGAGACCAGCCTGAGCAAGAGTGAGACCCCCATCTCTACAAATAGCCTGTGGCAGGTGCCTGTAGTCCCAGCTACTGGGAGGCTGAGGCAAGAGAATCGCTTGAGCCCACAAGTTTGACGTTGCTGTGAGCTGTGACACCACGGCATTCTACCACGGCTGACAAAGTGAGACTCTGTCTCAAAAAAAAAAAAAAAAAGGGCGGTGCCTGTGGCTCAGTGAGTAGGGCCCTGGCCCCATATACCGAGGGTGGTGGGTTCCAACCTGGCCCTGGCCAAACTGTAACAAAATAATAGCTGGGTGATGTGGTGGGCGCCTGTAGTTTCAGCTACTTGGGAGGCTGAGGCAAGAGAATCGCCTAAGCCCAAGGAGTTGGAGGTTGCTGTGAACTGTGACGCCACAGCACTCTAGCAAGGGTGACAAAGCAAGACTCTGTCTCTTAAAAAAAAAAAAAAAAAAGAGGAACTGCCATGAAGCAGAGTTGCTGCTGGGAAGGCAGGGGTTTCCCTGAGGAAGGGGAAGGGGCCCAGGAAACTTTCAAGTGGGCAGAGAAGATGTCTTCCTCCTGAGCACAAGCTCCTAGGGGAGGTATAAGCTTGGCAGTGCAAGATGGGAGCTCAGATCCATGGCTCGAGGAAATCAGGCAGGGTTGGGAACAACTGGCCAGTGACTGAGGGTGGTGGGAGAGGTTCAGGGTCCCAGCATATGGCAGGAGCCCCTGTTTCAGCTCCTGCAGCCTCGGGAGCAATAACATGACCTAGGCCTCCCTTTGGAGAGTCCCCTATGTGCCTGGCTGGGGTCGAGGAGAAGCCTCTACTATCTTAGGGGAAAACAATACATGGGAGCTGAGTCCTCTTCCAGAGTTTGCCACCCCTGGCATGTGGGTGAGGAAGAAGACTGGGTTGGATGGTCCATGTTGGAGAAAGCTCCCAAAGGCCACGAAGATCACCAGGAGGCCCTGGAAGCCGTGTACAAGGCTCATGCCAAAGGGGAACTGCAGTGCTAAAGGGATGGCCTGACCCCTAGGTGCTCACGTCTACTCCCTATAGGTTTTTCCAGAATCCGGTGATGGTTCTAGCTTCATTGGGGGGGGCCTCAAATGTCCTCTGGCTCTAGGAAACAATTCCAGACTACAAGTTCATCTTTACCTGGAGGACTGAGGGAGCGACGATTCCCTTTGCCACAGGGCTCTGTGCCTCGCAAAGGGCCCCCCTCTTCCTGGGAGGCCTGTCTGCTGGCTCTGCCAGGACAACTTGGGGTTCACATGGGCCCTTCTGCATTAAAGAGGGTCAAAGAGATTGTAAGGAAGTCCCTAGATGCACAAGACCGAAGGCTCTTTCCAAGTCCAGGCTCCAAACCAGCCCACATCCCTGTTCCCTTCAGGTCCTTAGACTTAGACCTTAAACACAAGATTCCCTGGCTCCTCTGGGGCCAGGATGGAAAGGCCAGGAATGAACATCACATGCTCTTGACACTGGTCTGAGGTTTCAGTGGGACACTGGGTTACTTTTGTCTCCTGTCTCCCCTTCTCTCCCCTCAGCCAACTGGCCCACATGTCCTGTCCCTTCTGTCTCCATCTCTTCCTCTCTTGACCTCATCCTGACAACCTCAGCTCGTTCCAGCTTGCCCTCTCCACCCACTTCCGGACCCACCCTCCTGCTTCTTTTCCCTGCCTCCAGTCCCAGTAAAGCCACAGAAGGATCTTTCTAATGCCCACTTCCCTGTTCAAAACTTCTGTGGCTCCCCACAAAGATCCAGCTGCTTGTCCCGACATTCTGGGCCCTCTCCAAGCCAGCCTTTGCCTAAACCTCGCCAAGAGTAAAACCCAAGTCTTCCTAAGACAGCAGAACTGGGACGACTCTGAGGAGTCAGCTCTTTGTTTCACAGGCGAGGAAACTGACGTCTCCATCCTATCCCGCCCCAGGCTGCAGTGGGAATGTGACCTGCCCAGTGTTGCCTGCCAAGTCCCTGGCACATCTGGGACCAGATTTGATTGTGTAATCTCTGGGTGTTTGTGCTGGCTGTCCCCGTCTGTCATATCAGCAAGGATATCAGGGCCCAGTGGCAGGACAGGGTTTGCCTAGGTGTGCTTTACAGTCTCTGAGCAGGCACAGGTGCTCAGAAAGCAGGCGCCGGTAGCAATATTTCCACGCATGCGCCAGATCAGTTGGGCCTCTTTTTTCCCAGGTCTGAGGCTGTTAGCACCCAAAGAAGTCTTGGTATGTGTGGGTGCTCATTTGTGTGATGATCGGGGGTGGGGGTTGTATGGCAAAAGGGTCTGAGGGAGCTGGTCCATGTCCTGGGTCTAGGGCAGACTAATAGTCATTTAGCAAGCCATTTTCCTACTCTGTGTGGTGGGAACACTATGAAATTATGCATCTGATTAGAACAGTGCCTGGCCCAGAGAAAATGTTCTACCAGAGATGACGAAGGTCCTAGTCCTTAATTACTGCCTTGTTTTGTTGATCACAGTGTCTTGCGTGTGGTTAAGTTGCAAAAAATGTTAAATTTAAGAGTTTGGATTCTAGGTTGGGTACGGTGGCTCACAACTGTAATCTTAGCACTCTGGGAGGCTGAGGTGGGAGGTTCGCCTGAGCTCAGGAGTTTGAGACCAGCCTGAGTAAGAGCAAGACACCGTCTCAACTAAATAGAAAAATTAGGCTTGGCACCTGTGGCTCAAGCAGCTAAGGTGCCAGCCATGTACACCTGAAGCTGGCAGGTTCGAATCCGGCCTGGGCCCGCCAAACAACAATGATGGCTGCAACTAAAAAATAGCCAGGCATTGTGGCGGGCGTCTGTTATCCCAGCTACTTGGGAGGCAGAGGCAGGAGAATCGCTTGAGCCTAGGAGTTTGAGGTTTCTGTGAGCTGTAATGCCATGGCACTCTACCCAGGGCGACAGCTTGAGGCTCTGTCTCAAAAAAAAAAAAAAAGAAAAATTAGTCAGGTGTTGTGGCAGGGACCTGTAGTCCCAGCTACTCCGGAGCCTGAGACTTGAACCCAGTAGCTTGAGGTTGCTGTGAGCTATGATATCCACCAGGCACTCTAGCCTGGGATAACAATGTGAGAGTCTGTTTCAAAAAAAAAAGTTTGAGGCTCAGCGCTTGTAGCACAGTGGTTACAGTGCCAGCCACATACACCGAGGCTGGTGGGTTGAACCCGGCCTGGGCCATCTAAACAACAATGACAATTGCAACAAAAAATAGCCGGGCATTGTGGTGGGTGCCTGTAGTCTCAGCTACTTAGGAAGCTGAGGCAAGAGAATCGCTTGAGCCCAGGAGTTTGAAGTTGCTGTGAGGTGATGCCACGGTACTCTACCCAGGGCAACATAGTGAGATGCTGTCTCAAAAAAAAAAAAAAAAAGAAAAAAAGTTTGAATTCTAGAATCAGAAGACCTCAGTCCCATTCCTAACACCCCATGCCCTAGCTGGTAGCCTTGGGTAAGTTAATCATCCTCCTCTCAGAAATATTAATAGTAAGAAAATCTCCTTTTCCAGGTAGCTATGAGCCAGGATATCTAGCAGTGATAAATAAGGGTTAACTAAAGTAAAGCATTTAGCCTGCATACTGTTATACTCTTAATACTACGAACTATATTACTGATGATGGCTTAGTCACTCAGACACTTTGAGCCTTGTTGTGATTTCTACTCTAATTATTACTATTTTTTTTTAAGAGAAAGGGTTTCACTCTGTAACCCAGGCTGAAGTGCAGTGGCCCAATCACACACAGATCACTGAAGCCTTGATCTCCTGGTCTTGCGTAATCCTTCCACCTTAGTCTCCTGAGTTGCTGGGATTACAGGCGTGAGCCACTGTGCCTTGGCTGTTATAGTTACTTTTTAATTTGGTCTGTCTCTTGAGAGTGATCATAAGTGGTCATAAACCAAGACAGCCACTCTTTAGGGGAGGTCTCACCAGGAGAAAGTTAGGTTCAGTTATATCGATGCAAAAAAAAATGTAGAGATGAATCTCTAAATTTAACATTTTATTTGGGAAGAGAGAATGATAATTCAGGGTATACATGCAGACCAGGTGGTATTGGTATGTGCAGAGAACCAAGAGAAGGTTGGAGGTTTTATAAAAAAGAAGAATGTTACGTGTGGTCCTAAGAGTTCACTGGTATTAGTAAAGCTTTGAGAAGTTGACAAGTTTTGACTGGTGAGTGACAGCGGTGGGCGAAAATAGCCCTAGAGTTGCAGCAAGTTATCTCAGTAGCTACAGATTAAATTTGGTTACAACAGGCAGTTTTAGCAGCTGAAATTGCCAAGAATTATTTCCAGAGCAATATCATGTATCCTAAGTGCTTTGCCTCTAGCCCCTCAACTCTGATTTAGGTGGGTATGACAAGAATGACCCAATCCATATGATCAACTTTCACATTTCCCCCTTTTCATCAAGATCTTTCTTTGAGAGCATCCGATTAACCATGTTGTGGTTAGGCTTCACTGTTCCTTGGTGCTGTCTCACATCAGGGGGAAAGCAGGGAAGTCTATGTGAGGATCCCATATGAGAGGGCCACATATGGCTAACAAAGAGGCCAGCAGGAAGTTTCCTCAGGGCAGGTGTACTAGCTGTCCAACTTTGAGCTCCATCTTCTTGATGCCATCGAGCTGAGAGGCATAGGCTATCACTTAGAGGTATTGGGCTAACATCCTATTGGAAGAGTTGGCCAGGCAAAGATTAGGCAGGCAATAAGAGCAAAGCTTAGAAATCATGATGGTAAAAATAATCAGCAACAATATAATAAGCCCAATGTGAATAACAGTTTGAACAATGCGGCAGGGCACCATGGCCCCATGGCGCACACCTGTAATTTTAGTGCTCTTAGAGGCCAAGGCAGGAGGATCACTTGAGCTCAAGAGTTCTAGACCAGGCTCTGTTCCTGTAGCTCAGCGGCCAGGGTGCCAGCCACATACACTGGAGCTAGCAGGTTTGAACCTAGCCCAGGCCTGCCAAACAACAACGACAACCACAACCTAAAAATAGCTCGGTATTGTGGCGGGTACCTGTGGTCCCAGCTACTTTGAAGCCTGAGGCAAGAGAATCGCTTAAGCCCAAGAGTTTGAGGTTGCTGTGAGCTGTGATGGCCACAACACTCTACCGAGGGCGACATAGCAAGATTCTGTCTCAAAAAAAAAAAGAGTTCAAGACCACCCTGAGCAAGAACAAGACCCCAGATGAAGGTAACCATCTAAAACTAGGGAAAAAAAAAAGCTAGCCACGTTGTGGCAAGTGTCTGTAGTCCCACTTACTCAGGAGGCTGAAGCAAGAGAATCACTTGAGCCCGAGAGTTTGAGTTTGCTGTGAGCTATGATGCCATGACACTCTACTCAGGATGACAGAGTAAGGCTCTGTCTCAAAAAAAAAAAAAAGCTAAAAAGCAATAGTTTAAACCATGAACCTAGTTTTGAAGGTAACCATCTAAATAGGTTGAAAAGTCCAGACATATCTGGTGGGATTTGTTGGAGCCAGGTAGCTTTTTTTTTTTTTTTTTATCTTGTATAATTGTTTCCAATTCCTCAGAAGAATTTACCCAAGTAGCAAGCAGTATCAGCTATTGCACACATTCTACTAAGTTCAACTACCAACTAACCTAGAGCAATTCTGTTATCTAATGGTGGCTGTTGAGTCAGCTATAGATATCTGATCATTATGGATAAGTTTCATTCTTTTTTTCTTGAGACAGTTCACTATGTAACCCTCGGTAGAGTGCTGTGGCATCACAGCTCACAGCAACCTCAAACTCTTGGGCTTAAGTGATTCTCTTGCCTCAGCCTCTCAAGTAGCTGGGACTACAGGAACCCACCACAATGCCCGGCTATTTGTTGTTGTTGTTGTCATTGTTGTTTAGTAGGCCCGGGGCCCGGTTCAAACCCACCAGCTCTGGTGTAATATGGTTGGCGCCCTAATCACTGAGCTATAGGCACCAAGCCAAGGGTAAGTTTCTTTTTTTCTTTTTTTTTTTTTTTTTTTTAGACAGAACCTCAAGCTATCACCCTGGGTAGAGTGCTGTGGCATCACAGCTCACAGCAACCTCCATTTCCTGGGCTCAAGCGAGTCTCCTGCCTCCGCCTCCCGAGTAGCTGGGACTACAGGCGCCCGCCACAACGCCCGGCCATTTTTTGGTTGCAGCCGTCATTGTTGATTGGCGGGCCCCAGCTGGAGTTGAACCCACCAGCTCAGGTGTACGTGGCTGGTGCCTTAGCCCATTGAGCCACAGGCACCAAGCCCAAGGGTAAGTTTCTAACCATTGTTTCTAAGTGACTAACTCTGATCCAAGAGAGACAATCTCTGAGAACAGAGGCTCATCTGGCTTAACATATGCCTCTTGGTGGGGTTTCCCTTTTAGCATAATGATGTAAATTAATAGGTGTCAACTACTGTTCAGAGTTTGCTTAAATTGAATTCAGAAATATCCTAAACCTCGTTGGCCTTTTATTTTCCATTTATT
>CAUYRH010076645.1:0-36644 GCA_963574655.1 Perodicticus potto | reverse complement strand
GCCACAACGCCCGGCCATTTTTTGGTTGCAGCTGTCATTGTTGTTTGGCGGGCCCGGGCTGGATTCGAACCCGCCAGCTTAGGTGTACGTGGCTGGCGCCTTAGCCCATTGAGCCACAGGTGCTGAGCCAATTGTATTTGTTTTCGTTTTGTTTTTTACTTCAAAATAAGACATGTGCAGTGTCCATAGGAATTTGTTCATAGTTTTTTTTTTTTAAACTATAGTCCGGCCCTCCAACGGTCTGAGGGACAGTGAATTGGCCCCCTGTTTAAAAAGTTCGAGGACACCTGGGTTAGAGTATTTAGGATAGGGGCTGTCTCAGACACTGGGCGATTGGTGTTGGGTTGTCCTCCGATATATTGTCTTTGTGAAATGGTTGTCTGAGAACATTAGCTCCCCAGAGGATGGAGTTGCTGTAGAATTTTCTTTGTTTAGTACTAAATTTAGGTATTTCATTTTTGTTGCTGATAATTGTAATTCCAAGTGATTTAAGCAACCACTTTGTAGTTCTCCTGTGAGATGGGAGTAGGAAGTTAAGTACCTAATGGCATTCAAGGGTTATTGCCACAAGTTTCACAAAGTTAAATTGGCCTATACATATCTTGGACTTGCAAGTAGGCTTAAATCGAAATTTGGCAGAACAGGTCAGGTGCAGTGGCTCATGCCTGTAATCCTAGCACTCCCAAGAGGTCAGTGAGGGTGGATTGCCTGAACTCAAGGGTTCCAGACCAGCCTGAAGAAGAGTGAGACCCCATCTCTAAAAATAGCTGGGCGTTGTGGCGGGTGTCTATAGGCCCAGCTACGTGGGAGGCTGAGGCAAGAGGATCCCTGGAGCCCAAGAGTTTGCGGGTGCTGTGAGCTATGATGCCATGGCACTCTACCAAGGGGTGACAGAGTGAGACTGTCTCAAAAAAAAAAAAATTGGCAGAACAGTTTCAACAAATACTGGGCTCTATATGTTCAAGACCATACTTTAATTTTTTTGCATCTCCTTTGCATATAAAAATAAAACATGAGTAGTGGTGTCTAACACTTCACAATTTGAAAAAGAAGACTGCTCAAGTTTAGCTTCCTCGAATCATAACTTTTAGATTTATATACATACTTCTTGTTTTCTAAGGACCACACCTGCTTACAGGGCAGCTAAATTCCTGTGGAGTACCATCATTGAACTACATAGTTATACTACTTATTAGGTAATTGCCCCAGAAAAGTCCCTTCCTGCTTTCAACAGACCAAGACTAGCTGTCTCACTCTTAAAGTTACAGCTCCTTTCTAAGCACAGGGAGTTGCCCTTTGAATAACAGAGAGTTGCCTACTGAACATCTCCCAGCAGCAAAACTTGCTCCATCTCCCTATCCCAATTACCCACTGAAAGTTTCAAACTTATAGCCTGCCCCTAACGGCTCTTCCCGCCAGAGCAGTAACTCCTTATTGGCTATTCTACCATCTCGTCACCATTTTAAGACTTCCCCTAACCAAACCTATAAAGGGTATTCTTTTCTTTTGGCGCTCTCTCTCTTTCTCTCACCCTTTCCCCCCCAATCTCTTTTCTCTCTTCCTTGATGCTGCTTTGCAGCATCCTTCGCCAATAAAGACCTTTCATACAAGCCTTGGTGGTCTGTGAGATCTCTGCCAGTCGAGTACCGCCCTTTCACTAGTCTTTAAGAAAAATAACATTTGGAGCTTTATCTTTAGTGTTTATACACACACACACATACGCTTTTTGTTTTTTGTTTATTTTTTGAGATGGAGGTCTTGCCATGTTGCTCAGGATGCTCTCAAACTCACTTAAAAAATTTTTGGCTGGGCCTGGTGGCTCATGTCTGTAATCCTAATACTCTGGGACAGGCATCCTCAAACTTTTTAAACAGGGGGCCAATTCACTATCCCTCAGACCTTTGGAGGGCTGGACTATAATTAAAAAAAAAAACTATGAACAAATTCCTATGCACACTGCACATATCTTATTTTGAAGTAAAAAACAAAACGGGAACAAAAACGGGACCAAATACAATTCACACCAAAGCATGTGGCCCGCAGGCCGTAGTTTGAGGACCTCTGCTCTGGGAGGTCAAGGAGGGAGGATCCCTTGAGCTCAGGAGTTTGAGACTAGCCTGAGCAAGAATGAGACCTACTCTCTACTAAAAAAATAGAAAAGTTAGCCAGGCATTGTGGCAGGCACCTTGTAGTCCCACCTACTTGGGAGGCTGAGGCAGGAAGATTGCTGAACCCAGGAGTTTATGGTTTCCGAGAGCTAGGCTGATGCCATGGCACTCTTGCCTAGGGAATAGAGTGAGACTCTGTCTCAAAAAAATTTTTTTTAATTTTAATTAGTTGTTTAATTAATTTTTTTTTTTTTTTTATTTAAAAATGTCCTGATATTATAGAACTCTTGAGATCAGATGATACTCATGCCTCAGTCTCTGGAGTAGCTGGGACTACTTGCATGCACCACTGCACCCAGCATTTTTTCCAGTTCTATTGTGCTTTATAAAGTTTTTTATTTTTTATTATTTTTTAATTTTTTTAGAGACAGAGTCTCATTCTGGCGCTTTTGGTAGAGTGCCATGGCATCACAGCACACAGCAATCTCCAGCTCTTGGGCTTAGGCGATTCTCTTTCCTCAGCCTCCCAAGTAGCTGGGACTACAGGCACCCACCGCAAGGCCCGGCTATTTTTTTGTTGCAGTTTGGCCGGGGCCAGGTTCGAACCCACCACCCTCGGTATATGGGGCTGTGCCCTACTCACTGAGCAACAGGCACCACCCTAAAGTTTTTAATTTTTTTGGAGACAGAGTCTCACTTTGTCACTGTTGGTAGAGTGCTGTGGCTTCATAGCTCACAGCAACCTCAAACTCTTGGTCTCAAGGGAGTCTCTTGCTTCAGCCTCTCAAGCAGCTGGGACTATAGGCTTGTGCTACAACGCCTGGCTATTTTTTTAGAGATGAGGTCTCGCTTTGGCTCAGGCTGGTCTTGAACTTGTGAGCCACTGTGCCTGTCCCAAGTTTATAAAGTTTTGACTTTCAACTGAAGTCTCAGAGTAATTTTCCAGGTTGGAGTTAATGTATTTAAATAGCCAGGTATTTTTTTTTTATTGGTAGGAAAAGGAAATATCCCTACTCTTCCCACTATAGTGTACTTAAAGGTATAATTCTGTGCCTATAAAATCGTTCTCTTAATTTCTAATTTTTTTTACTTCATTTTCAATATCTTTATTATATCACGTGCATATTTCTGTTGCGGTGGAACAAAAATGGCATAAAATGAAATGTGTAGGACAACTGCCGAGGAGACACCTGTGCCTTGGTGTCTCCTTCACTTTACACTTAGGACTAAATGTGGAACCCCCATTTCCTATGCCTAGGTCAATTTCATGTGAATTTCCTAGGCCTCAATTCCATGAATGGACTGCGTCCACTCATTGATATATTCATTCACCTTGCCCCCTGCGGAAGGGACCGTGTTCATTCGTTTCCTGGCCAAGGAACCCATACATCTATGTATACCCCGAGACTAAAAGCCTAAAGGGGGAGACGGGGAAAGACTGCGAGAGAAATGGAGAGAGCTTTTCTCTCCCCACTTGAGTTCTCTCTCTCTACCAGGAGCTTTAGTGTTTTCTGTATTCTTTTCTGTAAATAAATTCTGTTTTACCACTGGAAAAAAAGAGAAAATGCCATGAAGGCTATGTTAAACAGTTAGATGAAAACATTTCAGATTGTATATGAAACCAGCACATTGTACCCCTTGATTGCACTAATGTACGCAGCTGTGATTTAATTAGAAAAAAAAAAAAAAAAAAAGAAATTTGTGCTTCAAATGTGGCAAGAAAAGAATAAGGGCCAGTAGTCACTATTGCCTGAGTTCAGGATTTCATACTGGAAGGAAAGTTAGTTGTCTTTACTTTCTTAGTTCTAGTTGTTGTGCCTAGATCACGTAATCCCCAAAGACCACCAGGGAGACAAACTCCATGCAAAAGCAAAGAGCCTTTATTCAAGCTAAAGTCTGGGCCCTCAGTTTACCCATCACAGCGGGAGTGTGCTGAGGACCCCGACCCCTGGGTTGCTGGGGGTTTTATTGCAGTTACTAGCTGGGTAGGGGATTTCCAGGCTGTGGCGCGTATGATTGACTACTTCAGATACTTTTTTACGCCTATTAGTTGGGCTTGTATCAGACAGTTGTTTTTCGGCTCGGGCTGCTATCTATCTTGTGGGCTGGGTGAGCACCATGCTTGGCCTTGACAGATAGAAAGTGGGCAGTTTGTTACAAAATGGAGTTACTCTTGCTCTTTCACTAGTAAGCGTCTTTTCTTGGGAAATTTCCAAACAAGGTAAATTACATTGAATTTATGTATATGGTTTTTGGTTGATCTGAGAAACTTTTTTTTTTTATTTTTTTTTATTTTTTAGACAGAGTCTCACTTTCTTGCCCCTGATAGAGTGCTGTGGTTTCATAGCTCACAGCAACCTCACACTTCTGGGCTCAAGCCATTCTCTTGCCTCAGCCTCCAGAGTAGCTGGGACTACAGGCGCCTGTCACAATGCCTGGTTTGTTTGTTTGTTTGTTTGTTTGTTTGTTTTTAAGAGATGGGGTCTCGCTCTTACTCAGGCTGGTCTTGAACTTGTGAACTCAAGTGATTCACCCACCTTGACCTCCCAGGGTGCTGGGATTATAGGTGTGAGCCACCACGCCTGGCTGAGAAACTTTTTTCTAGAGTCATTTCCATCTGGTGTTACTGTTTTTAGCTTGGTTCTAAGGCTATTTGAGATACCAAGTGGTATTGTCCTGCTCCCTTTGCAAACAGCTGTCTTGTTATAATGTTTAGGTTTTATATTTATAGGAAAATACCATAAGTCTATTACAGGTCTCTTCTTTCATTTAGAAATCTTTCATTTTAAATAGAATTGTTTCTCCAGATATGATTTAATGTCTTGTTTCTCCTTATGTCTCATATTTAATTTTTACTTTTAGAAATCAGCTTTATTTTTTATATCTGTGATTTTTATTTTTATTTTTATGTTTTTTGCGGTTTTGGCCAGGGCCGGGTTTGAACCCGCCACCTCCGGTGTATGGGGCTAGCGCCCTACTCTTTGAACCACAGGCACCGCCCAATCTGTGATTTTTATTTCCTTGTGAAAAATTAGGATATACAGATAAAGGAGAAAACTAAACTGACCAGAAGTGACACAACTATTAACATTTGAGCATATATCTTTCAAAGAGAGGTCTATATGGTATGCCTTTGGCAATGTCTACTTAGGAGTACAAATGGGTCTCTCAAATATCAGTGCTCTGCTTTCTGATAGCACAAAGTCAGGTCTTTTCCTGGCATGACCCTCCATAACTACTGCCAGTAGAAGTCTTCAGCTGTGGGGGTTTACTTGTGTTGCTGCCTGCATAGCCTTATAGCTCTTTAGCTTTGGCGTCTGCTGCCCTTCTGAACCACTGACTGCTGCTGTGCTGCTGCTGAGCTGCTGCTGACCAGCTCTGAACCACACTGACATCCTTTAAATGGCTGGTATCCATACAACCCGTACACCACATCTCAGAGGGCAGCTAATAGAGCTCCATATTTAGTCTTCTCCCTCTTGGGGCTGTAGTAAAAGAGATATTCTCTATTTTACAGCCATTTCGTTCCCAGAATTTTCAGGCACTTTTGGGTACGTGAGTAAGTGCCTGGGTATTGCAAAGAGGTGGTGTTGAGGGGTCATGGGGTGGTTAAGTACAGTTTTTCACAATACCTAACATTCCTGTGGGGATAGCTAGGAGGAATAGATATATTCCTTTTTTTTTTTTTTTGAACAGAGCCTCAAGCTGTCACCCTGGAGAGAGTAGCGTGGCATCACAGCTCACAGCAACCTCCAATTCCTGGGCTCAAGCGAGTCTCCTGCCTCCGCCTCCCAGGTAGCTGGGACTACAGGCACCCGCCACAACGCTCGGCCATTTTTTGATTGCTGCCGTAATTGTTGTTTGTCGGGCCCAGGCTGGATTCGAACCCGCCAGCTCAGGTGTACGTGGCTGGCGCCTTAGCCTGTTGAGCCACAGGCGCTGAGCCGATATATTCCTTTTTGAAAGAAGAATGACATCTTTTCTGATGCGAGTATAAGCTTTTCAAGGGGAATTTCTGGCACTTAGCCCAGTGTGTATAGGGTACAGAGTAAGCCGCCTCCAATCATTTGTTGCATGGGTTGTTGAATTAAGGCATACCTATATAAAGAACTAAGTTTTCTGAGTAAATTAGAAAAATATGATACGCTATCATTAAATTACTTTTCCTCTGGTAACATAGTTTCTATTTTTTAAAAGCATAGTCATAATTGGGATAGCCTAGTATACCAAGAAATAAAATCACATAACATAGAGATCAGCTGAGAAGTGAAAATGGTTAAGTGCTGTGGGAATTCTGAGGATAGAGAGGGTATTGGAATAGCTTAGCCTTTTCTCCTTTCTGAAGCTGGGTTGGGGAAGGGTTGGCATGGTCATTGTGGTTTGGGAATGGTTCAAGACGGCTTAAGCAGAGGAGACAGAGAATGGGGGATTGCCAAGTCCAGCACAAAGCTGAGGGGAGTGTGGATGCAGCTGACCTAATCTGAGATACGCTGTCCCTTTATTGCTTGCCCTTTCTACCTTTACCTCTATATCCTGCCCTCTGCAGAAAGCCTCTCTGGGAACCAAATATTAGGACCTTCTTTATTGACCTATGTCAAAATAGCAGCTGGAGAGAGCATTTTTTGAAATTTCAGATTAATATGAGGATTCAGATGATTAGGTTACATTGTTTGCATTTGTTAGGTAAGGTTCAAGTTGTAGTTGAGCCCTTCACCTAGCGGGTGTGCTGTGTACGGAGGGGGCGCCAGGATGAAAACACACACACACACACACACACACACACACACAGGATAATGGACTCAGTCAGGCTGAGACTTCACTTTATTTTGACAGCACTTTATTTTTCTGCCAGACTTTTATACTCTCACAGGGAAGAAGGTCATTCTCTTACTTCTTGGGTTGCTTAGACTGTGTTGTTTACTTTGGAACTGCTGTGTTGCTTATCTCTAGTTCTGGCCATCTGGACTTCTAGCTCCCTGTTCTGGCTCTTGCCGGTAAAAAGCGGGGGGAGTCCCTCGTGGCTTCCCACAATGGCCCCCTTCCTCCTTCTCTTAATTTTTGAGATTGCCTCACTCAAGTTTAAACTTGAGGTAGCAAGTTAACTCATAGGGGATGCTCAAAACAGGGCCCAGCACAAAATAAATATTCAAAATTGTTAGCTATTATTGTTTTCTTTATTAGGCTGTTTGTTGCTGATCAGCTGCTTGGGACACACTTTCTCTACCTTTTCCTTTTCAATCAGATAGAGAAGCCGTGCATGTCATTTGGTGTCAAGTATAACATGCAAGAACAACTCCAGAGGGTTTTGCGATGTCCTCACCTTCCCTTAACTAACCCTCTTGCCCCTAGTTAGCTTAAGGTATAGAGAGAGCCAGAGATGCTTTCAGTATTCCATAATTTCTAAAACACCAGCAGCCAGAAAGTGATGCAGAGTTTATGAAAGAAGATTCATTATCTTACTTGATACTTGCCTCACCTTTCACACCATAACATGCAGCTCTGGGGAAGATAGGTATGTTTCTCTGACTGTGCCTTCTAAGTTCATTTCCTGAGAAAGAATGAATGCAGAAAACATCCATCAGTAAGAGCAAAAGCCCAGCTTGCTTTATTTTTATGCCACAGCAACTCATTCTACTGCATTAAGGGCAGAGCCCTAGTAGGTTCATATTCATCCAAGTCTTTGACCCTTGGCAGAGATCTTACTATGGGTACCTCTGTTTCTCAAACGTAGTCTGATTCAGTAGGACTTGGATGGAAGTTTGGGTTTTGCATTTCTAACAAGCTTGTAAGTGGTATTTGTGCTGCTGCTTCACAGACCAACTTTAGGTAGCCCAAGTTACAGAACATATTTGCACGGAAACAAGATCTTCGTGGCTCTTTAAATGAACAACATGGCTGGAAAGTAAAACATTCTGACAATTTAGAGCTTTGGGGTTAGGGAAGGATAAAAATTTTCTATCTAATGGCTTTTTAAAAAGTGACCTGCTTATTTTGGCATTATAAAAACAAAGTCTTCATGCTTGAAACTGGTACAAGGCAGGAGCGATGGAAGTCCATTAAGCCATTCTTAGTGAGATAAGCATTTATAGATAATTAACATGGCCTATTCAATGAGGCTGCAATTGAGCTAGGTACTGCAACAGACAAAAGATTTCTCTCCTTAATAGGCAAGGGACACATCCATATCCAATCAATTGATGCAAATCAAGTCTGAGCTATGCGTACTAAGTGTGTCCCTCTAGTCATCAGTAATTGTCCTTCTGGGTGCCACGCCCTGTGTTGGTTGCTGAGTGTACAGGAATGGGCCGTGACCTGGTCAATGCCTCAGCTGAGTGATGGCTGAAGAGCTCAGCTGTGTGGTGTAGATAAGAAATATTAACATGGTACAGAGAGGGAGAAATGTTTCAGCTTTCAGAAAAGACTCCCAAGAGAAAGCGAGATTCTGGACGTTTTATTTGAATCTTAAATTGGTAGTGAAATAGAGTTGTCTCAATCAAATGGAGATCTGTCTATGGAGGAAAACTGAAGATCAGGTTTCTAAGAAATGTAATTCTTAAATTGACTGATGTTAATTGTATATATTCGTGAGGTTTACAGTAATGTTTCCAAACATATAATATATGATTAGATTGGAGTAATTAGTATATCCATCATTTCAATTTTTTTGTGTTGGAAACATTCACTTTTTATTTTTTTATTTTTTTGAGACAGAGTCTCACTTTGTTGCCCTTGGTAGAGTGCTGTCGCGTCATTGCTCATAGCAACCCCTAACTACTGGGCTTAACCTCTAACTCTTGGGACTAAGGCACTCACCACAACACCTGACATTTTTAGAGACAAGGTCTTGCTCTGGCTTAGGCTGATCTTGAACCTGTGAGCTCAGGCAATGCACCCACCTCAGTCTCCCAGAGTACTAGGATTACGGGTGTGAGCCACTATACCTGGCCTACCATTCACTTTTTAAGTGCAAATGTATTTTGGATGAGAAAACCTGCAAATACCTTCAGCATGATAGAATCTTACAGTGACCAGCAACCTCAGATTCACTGAATCCAACCACCTTGTTCTGTAGATGAGGAATGGGCTGTATGGTTTACATAAGGGTGACAGCAGGGGAGAAATAAGGTAGGTTTCCTCATCAAGGAACTGCCAGCCATGCATGGTACAGGAGGCTCAGGCAGTACTGCCAACTTACATTTATTGCTTTTACTCAGCAAGAGTGAGTTATAATAATCAATTCAGCATTTGTTTTGAATGTACAGAGGAAGCCAAGGTTATCACAGCCCTCTCCGGATAGCAACATATCAATAGACCAAGGAAGAAATATGGTTCAAAAATCAGAAAAGCTAAACGAAGATAGTGGCTTGGACCTGAGACCAAAATTAGGTTCTTAACCCTACCACCAAGTGAGTGTGTGTGTGTGTGTGTGTGTGTGTGTGTGTGTAAGAAAAAGAGAGAGTTGAGAGTTGTTGGGAGTTTCCATTTAGCGGCCTTTGATACATTACAAGAGGGAGGAAATGATCTCTTCCCTGTCATTCTTACTGTTTTTCAATTCTTAAGATATGGGTTAATCCTAAATTTACAGTGGCCCTTCATACTTCAATTTTTCCATTATTAGCTTTATATCTCAATCAAACACCAGGGCCTCTTTGCCTTTGAAGAACTATATAAAATTGCTTAGAACTGATAATTCCATAGCCTGTGAAAGCACAAAGCTGTCCCCACAGACCCAGATCTCAGTGAATCCCCAAGGCGAGTACATTCTCTTGGCCTCTGCCCTTGGTACTCCACTCCCTCTCCCCAGGTATTGGCTGTGTACTGAAATAATCCAGATGTGGGAATGACTCAGATTTTTGGTTATGATATGATACTATCCACACATTCTAGTATCCCCAAAAGACTTGACCGATGTGTCGATGTGTTTAAATGTCAACCAAGCCTGATAACTGACATGGAAAGAATATTTTCCCCACATAAATGAATCTATGTAATTTGAATGTTTCCTGACACATTTTGAATAAGAAGTTTGGTTTCCACTAGAATGCAGTCTATTGATGACAGAGGACACAGGAAAACAGAACTCGGAGGCAGAGAATAAAGAGGTCTCTGCCTATCTTAATTTCTACTTCTCACTCACTGCCACTGTGGTATAACTGAGTTATTTTGGCATCAAGTACAGATTTAGCTTGTCAACAAAAGGAACGAAAACTATAAAGTGGTTTATTAAGAGCTGAATATGTGTAACTATGGCCAGGAGAGCCACACCCAACAAGCCTTGAGCAAGTTGTCCCATTGTGATCGGGTTACAGTCTGGTTTTACACATTTTAGAGAGACACGAAATACACATAGAGTCACAAAGCAATATGTGGAAGGTGTGCATTGGTTTGGCCCAACAAGCCAGGACATCTTGAATGGGGGACTTACATGTTAGGTGAGTTTAAAGGTTCTTTAATTTGCAATTGATAAAAAAAAAAAAAAAAGAACCTTTGTCTAAGGGTTTGGAATTTTAAAATAAATAAGGAAATCTGTTAATCATAGACAAGTCCCTGGACATAGACCAAGAAAGATTCAAGTGACCTGTTAAATGGATGACTTGCAGGTAGGGTTTAACCTTTGCCGTTTAGGCATGTCTCATCTCTCTGCTCCTCATGGCCTACAGTTCAGCTTTAAGGTTTTTCTGGGATTCTGTTGGCTAAGAGGGGGGTCCACTCAGTTGGAGAAGTTAAGATTTTATTCTAGTTCATAAGTTGTTAATGTAAAACTTCCTATCTGGGGATGAGGTGAAGATTCTTAAGTTAGTATATTTGTGCTAAAAGTACTGTGATGGGCCAAGTGTGGTAACTCATGCCTGTACTCTCAGTATTTGGAGAGGTCAAGGTGGGAGGTTCTCTACAGTCTAGGAGTTTGAGACCAGCCTGAGCTAGAGTGCAGCCCCTTTTCTACCAAAAATGGAAGAATGATCCCAGGCACAGTGCACCAGCTACTTGGGAGGCTGAGGCGGGAAGATTGCTTGAGCCCAGAAGGAGTTAGGAGGGTGCCGTGAGCTATGATGATGCCACTTTACTCTAGCTTGGGTAACAGAGAGATACTCTTGTTTAAAATAAAAAGGGAAAAATTGTGATGTTCCATAATTTGGAAAATTATATGCTTTAAATTTTTAAAGAATAGATTCACCTGGAATTGCAAGCCTGCGTTATGACTTTCATGAGCCAAAGGTAGGCACTTTTACCTCTGTGGGCTTTTTTTCTAGACACTAACAAGCATTAAAAAAATTACATTTACTATAATCCAGGCTGGACTTATTATTATACATTCATTATTATATACTTGGTTTGTTTTTTTTCTTCTGATTTTTAAAATAAACTAAAATTAAAACATTTTCATGGATTCCCAATAGTATTATAGGCACTAGACACTGTGCCTCATGAAACAGTCAGCTTTGCTGAATTATCCTATAAAGGCAGAAATAACCAATATACATCCTGGTGAAGGTTGGCCCTATTCCTACCAACCCCAGGCTCCCCTCAATTAATGCACACACACACACACGCGCGCATACACAAAAGAACACAGACCCCTTTTAACTGAAATGAAGGCTTTCATGGTAGTTCTTCTGGAAAATAATACTCTTATTCCATCATCTAGTGATGCTGTCATTACTAAAATTTTCCTCACAGCTAAATTTAAAGACTTAAGATAAAAATAAGACATTTTTGATTTGTTTCTAAAACACAACTCTCTTAAAGAAAAGAATATTTTGGCTACAAGGGAATGATGTGGTTTGTCAAGAATCAAACTTTGAAAAAACCTGAGTGTAAACGTGGGCATTCTAGAATGGTACATGGATTTGGTTAAAATATTTATTTTTTACAAGGCCACTTAGCTGGATGGTTATAAAACTAAGGCTGTAACTTCTGCTAAATAATAATTATTTCCTATTGCTGAGTGGAATAACTTAGAATCATATTTGTGCATTTCTCAGAAACAGTGTATATTCTATTTTTTTCTTCCAGTATATTCTTTCTATAAGCAGAGAAAGTCTAAGCAAGGATCTGTTGACCGGTAAGTTCAATGCTGTTATTCATCAATTGTCATGTCACGTTTAGTAAAGAGTTTGAGACTAATATTGTTATATGATTTATTGGGATTTGTTCACTATTCCTCTTGTTTTTTCTTTTGTTGCTCCGTTACTTCCAGTTTAATAGTGAGTTCGTGTGGTATTTCTTTTTCCATTCTTGGGAAACTTCATGTAGAAGAATGGCCTCTAGTTCCATGCAGGTTGTTATAAAAGGTATTAGTTCACCATTTTTTATGGCTGAGTAGTACTCCATAGTATAAATACATCACATTTTATGAATCCACTTGGGTTGTTCCTACATTTTTGAGATTGTGAATTGTATTGCAATAAACATTCGAGTACAGTGTCTTCTTTTCTTTTTTTTTTTTTTTGAGACAGAGTCTCACTTTGTCATCCTCTGTAGAGTGCAATGGTATCACAGCTTACAGCAACCTCAAACTCTTGGGCTTAAACGATTCTCTTGCCTCAGCCTCCCAAGTAGCTGGGACCGTAGGTGCCTGCCACAACGCCCAGGTATTTTTTGGTTATAGTTGTTGTTTGGCAGGCCTGGGCTGGATTCAAATCCCCCAGCTCTGGTGTATGTGGCAGGTGCCCTAGCTGCTGAGCTACAAGCGCTGAGCTAAGAGTACAGTGTCTTTTTGATAAAATGACTTTTTTCTTCCTTTGGGTAGTGGGATTGCTTGATCAAACAGTAGGTCTACTTTTAGTTCTTTGAGGTATCTCCTTACCACTTTCCATATAGGTTATACTAGTTTGCAGTCCCATCAGCAGTGTGTAAGTTTTATTTTCTCTCCGCATCCACACCAGCATCTATTGTTTGGATTTTTTTTTTTGATAAAAGACATTCTCACTGGAGTTACATGATCCCTCATTGTGGTTTTGGTTTGCATTTCTCTGATGATTAAAGACACTGAGAATTTTTTCATATGTTTATTGGTCATAAGTCTATCTCCTTTTGAAAACTTCTATTTCACATGCATGATTCCTTCTTATGAGTTAGAAAGGGCAGGACTATGAATGTTACAAAGTCCTTCTTGACAAGTAGAAGAAAGATTAGTCCTTCTTGATGAGTAGGAGAAATACAGCCTCCCGTGTCGCTTTTTCATTTTAACAATCTTCTAAAATCATTTAACATTTACTGGATTCCTATTGTCTCCTAGGCACTAGGAATGAATGAAGGTTCACTCTTTGATAAGGAACTCACAGTCTAGTGGAAAGACAGATGATTAATTTGCAAAAGGACACGATTACATTTGCCTTTCAGAAAGATGAGCATCAGTCCCGGGCTGCAATCCTCAGGGCATTTCTATAATCCTGAGCCCAGAAATGAGGCCCTGGAGTAAAGTGACAGCAGTGTGGTTAGAGGGATGGGGATAGACCCATAAAATTAGCAGGAGACCAGATAGGAAGTACAGCAAATTGAGAAAGAGAAAGATTTAAAATACTACTCTATTTTTTGTTGGTTGGAGTAACTAAAAAGACCCACACATTAATGGAAAAGTCACTGGATTGCAAATTAAATTTATAAATTAGTTGATAATTTCGATTTAAGTTGAGGGGAAGGGGAATGAGGAGTGGGGAGGGGAGCGGGGATGTTTGGGGTCCACCCACTGAATGGGCACAATGTAGGGGTATCTGACACACCTTTTGGGTGCAGGACGTAACTACAAGAGGGACTCTACCTAACAAATTCAAATGAGACTTGATTGTGCCCTCACATTAACCTGAAATTTTAAAAAAAGTTGCCAAAAAAAAAAAAAAAAATGAATAAATCCAATCATACTCCATGGAGCCCTTAACTAAATTTAAGCCTA
The DNA here is from genome assembly GCA_963574655.1 of Perodicticus potto. Taxonomy (NCBI): domain Eukaryota; kingdom Metazoa; phylum Chordata; class Mammalia; order Primates; family Lorisidae; genus Perodicticus; species Perodicticus potto. The sequence goes on along the minus strand of CAUYRH010076645.1, from coordinate 22,643 downwards.
AATTGTAGTACCTTTTCCTTTTCTTCAGCATTTATACTATACATATTCATGCCCAGCAAAGCATGCTGCTTAAGTATTTCTACTGTCTTGAAACCAATCCCTCTTGATGTAAAGTAGCCTGTGATCCGTGGAGAGCAGAGTTCCAACATGATTTGTCTTTTTTTCTCTGCAGTCTTCTCACAGTTAAGTTTGCAATGTGTCTGTTGAATGGAATGGGAAGGAACAGAACTGAATGGAAGGAGAAATACGATGAGGAAATGGGGAAGTTCAAGGACTTAGTATTCTTAATTCCATTTTTTGGTTATATTAATAAAACTGCCTTTTGGATAGGCAGATGTGTAAATTTGGAGCAGTCTGAAAGATATATTCGTGTTGATTTTTTAAATTAACTAAAAAAAATTTTTTTGTAGAGTCAGGGTCTTGTTGCCCAGACTGGTCTCACACTCCTGGCCTCCCCAAATGCTGGAATTATAGGCATAAAGCCCCACACCCAGCCCCTATTCATGTTGATCTTAAAGACAGTAAAGAAAGTAATCTATCTACAAAATAGATTTTTAAAAATACAGTACAGTAGACCTCAGTCACCCTTCTTTTAGCATCTTCTGAATTTATTAAGATAAAAATACAGTGAACATTCATTGAAGGACCAGGCACTGTTAAATGTTTTATCTGCACTGATTTGTATAACCCTCCCAACAACTATATGAGATGGGGGTTATTTTTATCTCCGTTTTACAAGTGCTAAAAGGAAGACTTAGAGAGCTTAGATCACACCTGACAAGTGGTAGAATCTAGATTTAAATTTGAGTCTATATATTCCAAAGTGCATACTGTACTGCCTTTCTGCCTCCAGTATGTATATAAAACATCTGCTAATTCTAAGGAACTAAAGCTTTAGAAAAGGACAATCTTGGTATACACATCAGAAGTTGCCCTAATTGTTTTTCATTGGAAATAAGCTGTATGGCATGCAATTTCATAAATGCCATAGTATGTCAATAAAATGAAGCTGAACCTCTAACTCCTTAAATTTGTTAGGCATATAAAGTTCTTTCTTTCTTTCTTTCTTTTCTTTTTTTTTTTTTTTTTTTGCAGTTTTTGGCCGGGGCTGGGTTTGAACCCTCCACCTCTGGCATATGGGGCCAGCATCCTACTCCTTTGAGCCACAGGCGCCACCCAAACTTCTTTATTTCTTTACAAGGCATCCCATGTGTCAGCTACTCATTCCATACATCTAATCGGTTATAAATGGTCATTCCTCCCTCAATGAACAATCCCTCCAGTGAAAACATTGCCACCAAATCGTTTTCCTGCATCAGCTTTTCATGTAGGATTGTTTCATGGTTCATGTGCTATTTTGTGAGATATTAATCACTGTTAAGTAAAATAAAACAAACGCAGTATATGTGGCCAAATAAGTTTGCCAAATCCTACATCAACAAGTTTTGAGTTTATTTTTCCTGCAATACCTCTCAGGGCTTTAACTATGCTAGTGTGCACTGTAGACTTCCCAGACCTGCACTGTCCCATCATGTGCCACCAGTGCGAGACACATGTATGATTTTCAACTTTATGTTGACTACGTTAAAAAAAAAACTAAAAAGAAACAGATGAAATTAATTTTAATAAGGTATTTTCACCTAACATATCCAAACTATTATCATTTCAATGTGTAATCAATATGACAGCTATTCATGACTGGCATGCTCTTTTATTGTTCTAATATGTACTTTTGTTCTAATTTGTATTTTTGTTCTAATTTGCCAATATCCAGGGAAAATAGCATATCTCAGTTCAGACTGGCCAATTTGAAGCATTCAACAGCCATATGTAGCTGGATACCAGGACAGCACAGCCCAAGACAGAGTAGAGTATTCAGGATTTCACTACCATTTTTGACAACCATGGAACAGTTTTCTTTAGGGAGTGTACACCAGGACTAATACTTTGTGAGAAAACTTTGGGATGTAATACTCTATATGTATGTAAAAAATAAAAATAATTTTTAAAGAAAGTTTATTTTGCAAACACCTTTTGTGTTTTTAAAAGATAACTTTAGCACGGCAGTTCCCAACCCTAGTATTGGTCCATGGCCTGTTAGGAGCTAGCAACAGAGCTTTGCCAACCTCCCTACTCATTGCTGGAAAAATTGTCTTCCATGAAACTTAGGAACCAGGTCACACATCAGGAGGTGAGCAGCAGGTAATCAAGTGAAACAGCTTCATCTGTATTTACAGCTGCTCCCAATTGCTCACAGGATCTGTGGAAAAATAGTCTTCTGTGGATCTGGTCCCTGGGGCCAGAAAAGTCGGGACCATTGCCTTACTGTATGAGCTAAAACTCTGGTTTTTCTAGTTATTTGCCAAAATAATTTTTTTTTGAGACAGAGTCTTAGTTTGTCACCCTTCGTAGAGTGCCATGGTGTCATAGCTCATAACAACTTCAAACACTTGGACTCAAGTGATTCTCTCGCCTCAGCCTCCCAAGTAGCTGGGACTACAGGTGCCCACCACAATGCCTGGCTATTTTTAGAGAAATAGTCTTGCTCTTGCTCAGCCTGGTCTTGATCTCCTGAGCTGAAGCAATCCACCTGCCTCAGCCTCCCAGGGTGCGTGAGCCACCACACCCAGCCCAATAGATAAATTTCTTCTTCTTTATTTATTTATTTATTTATTTATTTATTTATTTATTTATTTATTTTATTTGCAGTTTTTGGCCGGGGCTGGGTTTGAACCCGCCACCTCCGGCATATGGGGCCGGCGCCCTACTCACTGAGCCACAGGCGCCGCCCAGATAAATTTCTTTAGCTTTTAAGTCTCTCTTTGGGATAGTTTAAGATTCTAAAACTTAAAATTCCATATTCAAGAAAGTTAAAATCTCCACACCCAAAATCAAACTCAAACATAACAGAACTGAATAAGAGGAAACGGGACATGGAGAAGGGAGGCTGAGTTAGAAGTTGGAACTTTGGAACCCCTGGCTTATTTTCCTGAACTATTTTTTCAACATTCTTTTCTATTGAATTTCTTTGAAAGTGTGTACAAAAAATTGTACACAATTCATGTATACAATTTGCTGAGTTTAGTTCTTAATTTTTTACTTTGTGTGATGTCAGCCATCTTACCTCTCCTTCCAGCATCTTGGTCATTCCCTTATAAGATGAAGGGTTTTGAACCATCTTCTCTGAGGTCTAACCTGCACTAACACCTGTATCCTGATTTGTACCTTTAAGAATAATGAATAGGCTGTAGTTATAGATCTATTCATAAGCATCAATAGAAACAAAAATCATATTTTGCTATTATAATAACACAATTAATTCTTCAGGAAATGAAATTCACTCAACTTTATAGATTGTTAGCAGGCCAGATAGAAAATCACTAAAATAATTTGGTTCTATTTATTAGGAAGTTTCAAAACTGCTTTCCCCTGGACTATTCCAGTGTTTGATTTCAAAGAAACTTAGTATTAATATTCTGCATTTGTGACAAATTGGATCAGAAGTCCAAAACATTGCTAAAAAGAGTTACAGAGACATGCACAATATGAAGAATAGAGTTTGGCTAAATATTTCCAACCACAAATAAGTCCTTAAATTAGAGGCAATTTTTGAAATATGTGGTGCTTCTTTCCGAATGTGCTAATAATTACAGTGATGCAAGAGTTTGTACAATAGAATTAGTTGGACCTATTTTTGAGATGAAGATAGCCTATTTTTATTCATCTATTTGCCTACCAAATTATACTGGAACATTATCCAAGTGGTTTTCAAATTATCATTTAAACTAATTTATTTATAGATAGAAATATATATCTCTATCATACTATTACCAGAAAGTGATTGATATTTCAGTTTGATTAAGTGACACAAAAATTGAAATTTCATTCCTATTTGCCTTCTTTCTTTGTTTCCTCAGCTGTTGAGAAATACCCCAATGTGAAGGTGCACTTTGGCCACAAGCTGTTAAAATGTAATCCTGAGGAAGGAACGATCACAGTTCTTGGGTAATCACGGGTCAGGTTTTTGACTTCAGGGGTAAAGGCTTGGAGCAGAGAATTGTGTCTGCAAAGTTTGTTCTTTGGGACTCTTTCAAGGGAGATTGACTCTTTCGAAAGAGTTAAATGATTACTGAAAGAGTAATTCATGTAGTTTTTAGGTTCCAGGAGTTTAGCTTTGGAAATAAGCCCCAGGTATCTTCTGGGTACCAACCCTTGATCCTACTAAATTCTCACACTCTCTCCCCTTTCTACAATATTTGAAACTGGTGACTTGACTCTACCCCACACTCTCTCTTCCCTTGAAATAAGTGACCTCTGCCACCCTGCTTCTCCTGTCCTCTTTCCAGCTGCTACTTTTCTGCCCTTCCTGGCCTTATCTGATTACCTCTAAAGTTCCTAGCCTCCAATCCCACTCTAAGGGTGATGTGAATTCAGTCATGAGTTCAACAATCCCTCATAAACTCATGTCTCTAAAATTAACATCTCTAGGCCGGGTCTCTTTCTTCATTCTCAATCCTTATCTAAGTCCTCATCAACTAATGTTAACTTCCTATCAGAACATCTTGCCATTTTCTCAAGCACAACTAAAACCATGGTCATATATTTCTCCTAAAACTTGTCCCATTCCTGTCTTCCCTGGTACTATGGCCCTGATAATTAGGATAATTTATGATGTGTCTTTTTTCCTATTCTTTCTCATTAAATCTACAAACACTGCCCAGTCTCTGTGACTCCCTGCTGGCCTCAGAGTCTGTCTTCTCTCTCGCTGCTGCAGGACAGACCTCTGGGCTCCCTCCCTGCCTGTGTAGCTGTTGTTACTGCCTGGTCTCTGCTTCCCTTTCGCTTTCCACCTCCACTTCAAACTGAGCATAAGGTTTTTGTAAATTACCACTCTGCATACTTCTTCCTCTTAACAGAAAAATTCATTTTCTCCCTTTTGCCAGAATAGTATATTTAAACCTTTGGTCTTAAAATTCAAAATTCTCTTCTCCTCCTGCCTTTCACTCCCTATGTTGTATTCTTTTCTTAAGCTTATCCTCTGATAGTCTCTTTGCAGGCCAAATGTTTTGCTCCTATAAAATTCTGCTCACATCCCCGAGGCCGTTCATACACATTCATTCATACATGTGGACTGTGTGGACAGATTGTTTATTCATACACTGGCAATACTTTGCCCTCTTTCCAAGTTTCTCTTCCTTCATGCAGAGTTCAACTCTTCATCACACTTCTGAGGCCTCACATGTCTCTGTTAATCAGGATGGTTATGTGCAATTCTCATAAGCAAACTCATGACTGGGACAAGTGTTTTTATCTTAATCTTGTATCAAGCGACTCTAAGTCAGATACGTAAAAGGGAGTTTTTCTAAGTTACTCATTGAACCACCACTTGTCATACCCAGGTAGAGGTACATTATTGTTATCACCACTAAAATTACTTGTTTAGGATTTTTCGTTCTATTTTTCAGGTCTGACAAAGTCCTTAAAGATGTCACTTACGACCTCATTGTAGGATGTGATGGAGCGTATTCAACGGTCAGGACCTACCTCATAAAGAAACCTCGTTTTGATTACAGTCAGGAATACATTCCTCATGGGTACATGGAGCTGACTATTCCACCTAAGCATGGAGATGTAAGTCCTTCCCTTTTCTGTCTCTTTCCATAGCCCTCCTCCTGCACACGTGTAGAAGCCCTTCCGAGTGCAGTGGTTCACACTTGTAGGAGCCCTTCTGAGTGCAGTGGTTCTCAGTAGCAACTCTAGTTCACTTTTGACATCTGTCACAAGAGCCTTGCAATTAGTAATACATTGGATGCACAGGTATCTCTCTCATAATATTATTCTCATTCCTTTCCTTTTTGATATGCTTTCTTGAATGAAAAAGAAAGAGTTACAACCACCTTACTGGAAACACACAGGGGATTTGTATTACATCATAATGTTATTTATCTACATTCTCCAGATAGAAAAAAAATGAGGGGAATCAATTCTCCAGTGTACTCACAAGTCAGAGGTCTCAAACTATGATTAGATCAAGTAATAGTTATTAAATAGAATGACTAGTAAATTGTTGCAAAGAGATTTCCATTGCTTTTTCATTTCCTCAATCCTACTATTAAATCATATGTGACTGGAGACAGATAAGTGCTACATAAGTTTGTATATTTCATAATCAAATAGATGTAGAGACTTGTTAAGGAAAATTAAAATACTAAAAGAAGCAATAAGGATATTGGCTTATACATAAGGATAAGCAAACAACATTAAGTACTTGATTTTCTTATAAAGCATTTTATTTAATCTGTCCTATCTGAAATCCAGAGATCTGTAAAACTGTTGGTCACTTTGGGATAGCGGCTTTAGGTGCCAACAAACTGTGCCAGCCAGTCAAATCCAGATCATCTTTTTATTCTTTTCTTCCTGGTCAAAAATATATTCACTAATTTCTCAAAGCGTATTGTGTCATTTTCAGGTGGGTCCTGTTCTTCTGGTCCAGGCTCTGATAACTCTAATTATGAGATAATATTTAGAATTCTATTGAAAAAGTGTTTCAGACTTAGGAAGAATTGTACTTGCTAAAGCAGATTTAAGATAGCCTTTTATTTTCTTGGTACACATAACAGGTAGTAATGATTAGTGACTTTAAAGGCAAAGTCTCCACTCTTTTAAGAAACACCATTTTGACATGGCAATGTGACCCAGACATTGGAATCTTTTGATGTGGCCCCAAACCAATCCTATTACAGTTTAGGTTTTTTTCTGACTTTTTTCTTTTCATTTTCTCATTTTAAAATGTAATGTATGCAGTAGACGTTTGCATTCCATCTCTGATGGATGGAGTCGGGGAGGCCAGAGATTAAGTGAATGGCTTTTGGGAATCATGTGGAAGGCTCACCTTAAAGCTGCTTTTGCCCATCTTGGTGTCACATTTGCTATATCAAAATGATGCATAAACCATCCTCTGTGACAATGAGGAAGACAGGAGGTACATAGTATCTTCCAACTTGTTTTTAATCAGCATTTCTAATCTTTAATATTGCAGTAAATGAAACTGGTTTCAGCTGTCATTTCTCTCCCCTTCCTTACGTTTGAGGACATAAATGATTGTAGAAGTGGTCAAAAGATAGCAAAAGAGAAACGCAAGGATGCTCGCCTCATTTTGGATGATTTCCTCACTAGCCACCTGAAACACTGGGCCCAGCTAAGCCACCCCCATTTCGCTTAGCAAGTTCACCCTGCCCGAAGCCACTGTCTTTTCCATCTTACCTCATCTACGCTTTCCTCTTCTATATGAATTCTTTGTTTTGTCCACTCCAGACTTTCAAGTTCTTGCCTGCCAAGCTTTTATTTCCTATACTTCTGATTTGACACTCACTGTTTTCCTACCACTGACCTTGCTGTTAAAAATAAGTTATTTGGCTCTTCATATGTATCATCTTGCCTGTTGAACCGCATAAGAAGACCTCTGAGGTCAAAGAGATATGCACTTGTTTATTTCTGTTTATGTGCCAAATTTTCTTGGGGGCTGAAAAAGCAAGGGAAGCACGATTCCTCCTCCTAACACATATAACTAAAATACAGTGAGACGGCATTAGCCAGAAGACTATGCCTTTCCTGTCTTCTTACTAGTCAGATACACTTGGAAGGTGCTCTCTCATTATTTGTAGAAAGTAGCACAAATCTGAAATACTTGGAAAATTGATTGACATTTGTACGTACATAATATACATGGAAGTTCTCCTGGGAACTTTTAAAAGTTTGGGTCAATTGGGTCTTTGGGTCAATTTGTCTACCCAGCAATCAGCTCTCACCTAGGCTGCTGTAGGCATTAAAGGGGAGTCACTGAGGACACAAGTCTCATCTGTCCTTTGTTTTAGGAAATAAATGATGAGAATATCTTATCATTATATATTTTTTCAAAACTTTTTGGTAAAATTTTGATTTTTGTCTCATGAAATTTAAATGTAAGACTTTTCTGTCCAGTATAAATAAGTCCAAAATAAGGCAAAAAATGAAGTAAAATAGTATTATATATACCTAGTCACATTTATATTTTATGTGTGTGTGTGTAGAGAGAGAAGTGACAACATATACTGTGTTCTCAAATTTTGAATTATACCTGGTGTAAAAAACCCACCTAAGGTTGAGTTTACAAGGACAGGATGCAAATATTTTCCAAGGCAACTAATACTTTATAGTAATAATGTGCATATCACCATGCCTATGTTACTGGTTTAAATTACTATGGAAACAATTACAAAGAAGAGTTAGTTTTATAATGTACTATATCAGGCACTAATCAAACACATATGCTTTCTTTCTTGTAGTTTGCCATGGAACCCAACTATCTGCATATTTGGCCTCGAAATACCTTTATGATGATTGCACTTCCTAACATGGTAGTATAGAATCTCTTATTAACTAATTTTGCATCTGTAATTAATTTTTTTGTTCCTTTTGGACTTAGCATGTGTACGCCTAACTTATCTTTTCATTGTGTAATCTATTTAATGATTATAGATTTAAAATTTCAGGGTTCCTTAGGAAAAACCTGAAGGGCTTCTGAGGATCTGCCTTGACTGCTTTAACTCACATGAATGAATAACAGGAGTTTGTGTGTGGCACTGCCATCATCCCTGCCAAAGATAGTGTGGGAGGAAATGGCCCTATGAAGAAGCCAAAGAGATTTAGATTAAATATCAGAAGTACTTCCAGCCTTTAAAGTCTGTAGGATATTGCAATCTACATTATCAAAAAAAGAACATGGATTTTCTTTCATTAAACCCTTGGGCTTTTACCTATTTCTCTGGTTAGATGCTATTTGTCCTGGGATCTAGTGCCTATCAATACTGTCTTAAAAGGAAGTAAAAGAGAAGAATATATCAAATCCAGTCACCCTCTGAGTAAGACAAAGAGTATAATTTTTGCCTTGTGAAAATAGAGAGCTTCTTTGGAAACAAAGTAATGGTGCCTTTCCTGGGTGATTGGACATTCTTTCCAAGAGCCCCTTGGTCACAGCAAGAAGCCCTGAGATTTAGGGATCTAACTACAGGGTCAAATCACCCGGCCCCCTATTCCCTCTCACTCTGTTCCTCTTTCTCACAGAACAAATCGTTCACGTGCACTTTGTTCATGCCCTTTGAAGAGTATGAAAAACTTCTAACCAGTAGTGATGTGCTGGATTTCTTCCAGAAGTACTTTCCAGATGCCATCCCTCTCATTGGAGAGTAAGTTTCAAGATGTGCAATTGTGCCTTTAGCCCTATTGATTTGCATTATTCCAAATTCAAAAGGAAAGTTATCCATCTTATTTCAGTTTTGGTTAAACCTGATGGATCATGCAGTGACCTGGAAGAAGCCTGTGTTAGAGCAAAAATCTAAGTGGCTGCTGTGCTGTGAGCAAGAATTCTGAGAAAATACCATGCCATGGCCAATTTCTCGGGAAAGACAACCCACTGATGTCCCCAGGCTTTGGTGGACAGAGAGACAGACTGCGCTTTTTCCTACTGGCAGATACACAAATATTTAGCACAGCAGATTTGCCTGGCAACCTCAGGTCTCAGCTCCAACACTCACAAGCCACTTAAGCTTTCCTATGTTTCAGGCCCTTGTGGTAAATAGTTGACAATGATACCTACCCAAAAGGGTTGAGAACGAAATGAGATCATGTCTGCTAATCCCTCAGCACAGGGCCTTGTGCAGATTAAACACCACACAGTTGATAGCTGATTGTCTGGTTTATGATCTGCTGCTCTTCTAACCCATGTCAGCATCACCTTACATATGGACTCTGCTATTTATTCTCATTCGCTGCCTCTGCTCCCACTGTCTCTCCCTCCTGGAATCCAGCTCCATTTCTGCTTCCCTTGGCGTCTTCATGGCAGGAGCACGATGTTGCAGAAACAAAAAGTCATAGTCAGTTCAGGATTCAATAGCAATTACTAGAGACTGGGTGGCTCATAAATGACAGCAATTGATTGCTCACGTTCTGGAGGTCAGGAAGTCCAAATCGAGTCACCAGCAGATTCAATGCCTGGTGAGGTTCCATTTCTTGGTTCATTGGTGGTAGCTTTTTTTTTTTACTGTGGCCTCGTAGGGTGGAAAGGACATGGGATCTCTCTGGAGGTCCCTTTTATAAGGACACTGATCCCATTCACAAGAGGCTCCACTCTGTTTTTAAAAAATTTAATTTTTATTAAATCATAACAGTATACGTTTATGGGGTACAATGTGATGATTTGATATACAATGTGGAATGCTTAAATCAAACTGATCAACATAACCATCACCTCATGTACTTATTTTTTGTGGTAAGACATTTATAATGTAATCTTAGTCATTTTGAAATGTACCCCTGCATTGTACACATTAGGTGAGACCAAAAAATTCACTTGCCGTCTCCCCTTCTCTCCCCCGCTTCTTTCTGTACTATATTTGTGTTTTATTATTTATATGAATATGCAAGTGATTATATATTGGTTTGATAATAATATTGAGTACATTGGATATATTTTTCCATTTTTGACAGACTTTTCTATGAGTAATATGTTCCAACTCCATCTAGGTAAACATAAAAGATGTAAAGTCTCCATCTTTTTTATGGATGCTTGGTATTCCATGGTATACATATATCACAATTTGTTAATCTATTCATGTGTCGTTGGGCATTTGGGCTGCTCCTATGACTTGGCAATTATGAATTGGGCTTCAGTAAATATTCTAGTGCAAATTTCTTTGTGTTAAAATTATTTTTGTTCTTCTGGGTAGATACCTAGTAATGGAATTGTAGGATCAAACGGTAGGTCAACTTTTAGTTCCTTGAGCATTCACCATACTTCTTTCCAAAAAGGCTGTATTAGTTTGCAGTCCCATCAGCAGTATAGAAGTGTTCTCTTCTCTCCACATCCATGCCAATATCTGCAGTTTTGGGATTTTGTGATGTGGGCTAATCTTACTGGAGTTAGGTGCTATCTCAAAGTGGGTTTTATTTGCATTTCTCTGATGAATAAAGAGAATAAGCATTTTTTCATGTGCTTGTAGGTCATTTGCCTGCCATCTTCAGAGAAGTTTCTGTTCAAGTCTCTTGCCCACAAAGAAATGGGGTTGTTTGTTCTTTGCTTATTTAATAGTTTGAATTCTCTGTAGATTCTAGTTATTAGACCTTTGTCAGAATCATAACCTGTCAAAATCCCATTCCGAAGGCTATATGTTTGCAATGCCCTTAGCTGTGCAGAAGATTTTTAGCTTGATCAGATACCAATAATACATTTTTGGTGTTGCTTCAATTACCAGGGGGATCCTCCTCATAAAATATTTTCCCAGGCCAATATCTTCAAGTGTTTTCCTTGCACTCTCTTTTAGTATTTGTATAGTTTCATGTCTTAAATTTACATCTTTTATCCAGTGAGAATCTATGTTTGTTAGTGGTGAAAGGTAAGGGTCCAGTTTCAGCCTTCTACAGGTTGCTAGCCAGTTCTCCCAGCACCATTTGTTAAACAGGGATTCTTTTCCCCAATGTGTGTTTTTGTTAGGCTTATCAAAGCTCAAATGGCAATATGTGGCTGGGTTCATCTCTACATTCTCTTTTCTATTCCATAGGTCTATATCTCTATTTTTTGTGCCAGTAACATGCTGTTTTGATCACTATTTTTGTGCCAGTAACATTCTGTTTTGATCACTATAGATTTGTAGTATAACCTGAAGTCTGATAACATGATGCTTCCAGATTTGTTTTTCTTTCTAGGTAATGTATTGGCTATTTGAGTTTTTTTTTCTGATTCCCTATAAAATGAAGTACTGTTTTTTCAAGTTCTTTAAAGTATGGCATTGGTGCTTTGATAGGGATTGCATTAAATCTGTAGATTGCTTTGGTTAATATGGACATTTTAACATTGATTTAAATGTTGATTCTTCCCAGCCATGAGCATGGTATGTTTTTCCATTTGTTAACATCTTCTGCTATTTCTGTCCTCAGGGTTTCATAATTCTCTTGTTAAAGAGATCTTTCATGCCCTTTATTAGATAAATTCCCAGGTATTTCATCTTCTTTGGCACTACTGTAAAAGGAAAAGAGTCCTTGACTATATTTTTGGCTTGGCTATTGTTGGTAGATATAAAAGCTACTAATCTGTAAGTATTGATTTTGTATCCTAAGACACTGCTATATTCCTTGATTGCTTCTAAGAGCTTTGTTGTTGACTCGCTGGGGTTTTCCAGGTATAATATCATGTTTTCTGCTAAGAATGAAAGTTTGATCTCCTCTGACCCCATTTGAATACCCTTAATCCCCTTCTCTTGCCTGATTGCAAGGTCTAGGACTCCTAGTACTACATTGAATAGCAATGGTGACAATGGGCATCCTTGTCTAGTCCAGATATGAGTGGAAATATTTTCAATTTTATTCCTTTCAGTGATATTGGCTGTAGGTTTTCTGTAGATGGCCTCTATCAGTTGAAGAAACGTCCCACCTAAGTCTTATTTTCTTAAGTGGTCTACTCATGAAAGGATGCTGGATATTGTCAAAAGCTTTTTCTGCATCGATTGCTAGAATCATATAGTCTTTGTTTTTTATTTTATTTGTGTGGCATTATATATATATATATATATATATACACACATACATACATACACACACATTTATGTATGTTGAACCAACCTTGTAACCCTGGGATAAAACCAACTTGATAAGTGGTGTGTAATTGTTTTGATATGTCATTGAATTCTGTTTGCTAGGATCTTATTAAATATTTTTGCATTTTTGCAATATTATGCAATATCTTTTTTTTTTTGCTGGGGCTGGGTTTGAACCTGTCACCTCCAGCATATGGGGCCAGCACCCTACTCCTTTGAGCCACAGGCGCCGCCCCTTGATGAAGGCTTCTAAGAGAGGCTCCACTCTTAAGACCTTGTCGCCATTCGAAGTTCCCACCCCCCAATATCATCACATTGGGGTTTAGGATTTCAATATATGAATTTTAGGTGAACATAAATATTTAGTCTATAGCAGAGCAGGATTTTAATACTGTGTCTGCTGCTCACTTCCTTTAGTCTCACTTTTAAAATGGGTATCAGAATACTTCCCATAGGTCCATTGTGAAAATTAAAGGAGCTTATTATGTAAGAGAGATATCCCACTGGTTCATAGCAGGTCTTGTATAAATTTCTAGTTCGCGTTTTCTCCTGTGGACTAATTCAGTCTGTATTGATCCCTTTCCCCCCCAACCATGAAGAGAAATCTTTGCACACCAAAATTAGCCCTAATATAATTTAAAAAAACTGGTTCCATAGCTATTTTTTGCCTCTCTAGCCAGATTTAAGATTCTATATGCTGTTTCTCTACTTATAGCTTTCCCAAAACCTCTATTACTGCTTTACAAATATTAGGGTTATTTTGGTTTTCACTATAAACATGTGGTACAATCGATCTCTTGAACTTATTCTTCCTATCTAACTGAAATTTTGTACCCATTGACAAACATGTTCCAACACTAGTTTGATTCCTATTGTACAAGTTAAAATATGTAAGGATTCATATTAATTTTAATTTTTGTTTACTTTTATTGCTGTTTAATCAAATGTACAATAGCATTTGTTTGGTTTTTCTACTGAAGCTTAAAATATAACCATGTATTTGAAAATTTTATGGTCCATGTGCATGAAAAGTTTTCATAACACATGACACAGAAATATTAAAATTACTCAAATGCAGCCTAACTTGTTCTTTTGGATATAATTGACATTGCTGCAGAGCGAGAAGGGAAGAGCAATAAAATTTTAAGACTTGAAGAAATTTCATTTTTGCCCTTTCTTTTTCTCTTCTTGACATTCTTGTGTATTTTTCAACAAAATTTAGTGGTAAGAAACTCAGTAAATGTAAAAGAATTTAGCAATATTTAAACCCTAATTTAACATCTTTATGTTCTGATTTTCCCCCTCTGAAGGACAGCACTGGTGCAAGACTTCTTTCTATTGCCTGCCCAGCCCTTGATATCTGTGAAGTGCTCTTCATTTCACTTTAAATCACACTGTTTACTGATGGGAGACGCAGCTCATGCCATGGTGCCATTTTTTGGGCAAGGAATGAATGCGGTGAGTTCTTTTTTCCTAGGTAAGTCCTGAAATATCTCTGTGTCAGTTTCTGTTAATGAACTTTAAAAAAAAGCCTAAGAATAAACCTACATAGTCTCTGAGAACACGATCAATTCAACAATCATACCAATTATTTACCTTGGTTGATCACCAACTCTAGTCAGGATTTGGATTATTCGATCCAGTAATCCATAGTACACCAAAAGCAGAAAGCTTAATATAATTATTTATTAAGCTTAGTAATTTTTAATATATTGGTATCCCTGAGGAATTGGTTTCAGATCACCTGTGGATACCAAAATCCACCTCAAGCATTTATCATTTCTTTTCATAGGACATTCCAATTCTATTCTTTTAGCTATGTTAAAACATATAATAAGTTATTGTTATTGTACTACCAAATACTGTATCTTATTCTAACTATGTTATTGTATAACCATGAACCATCCCCACTTTATCCCATCTCCCAATTACCCTTTCTAGCCCCTGGTAACCATCATTCTACAATCTAATTCCATGAGTGTAGGTTTTCTTTTTGGCTTTGATGTATGAAGGAGCCTGGCTTGTTTTATCTAATGGCTTCCAGTTCTATCCATGCTGTTGCTAATGACAGGATTTTATTCTTTTTATGGCTGAATGATATTCCACTGTGTGTATGTACCACATTTTCTTTTTCCATTAATCCACTGATGGACATTTAGGTTGGTTTCCATATCTCAGCTACTGCTTTTAGCTTGATGCAATCCCACTTGTCCAATTTTGCTTTGGTTGCATGTGCTTTTGAGGTAGGTCATGCTCCAAAACTCTTTGCCCAGACAATGTCTTGGAGTGTTTTCCCAGTGTTTTCCTTTAGCAGTTTTATAGTTTCAGATCTTAGGTTTGAGTCTTTAATCCATTTTGAGTTGGTTTTGTATATGGCGAGAGATAAGAGTCTAGTTTCCTTCTTCTACCTAAGAATACCCAGTTTTCTCTGCACCATTTATTGAAGAGATTGTCTTTTCCCTCCATGTATGTTCCTGGGGAAATGAGTTTACTGCAGATATGTGGATTTATTTCTGAGTTCTTTATGCTGTTGCTAGACATATTGGTCTATATGCCTGCTTTTATGCCAGTACCATACTGTTTTGTTTACAATAGTTTTTACAAAATTTCAGAATATTAGAAGTAACACGCATTTTGGTTACATAACATGTTTTGTACAGATTGAGTCAAAGTTGAAAGTGTATCCTTTACCCAGGATGTTTATATCTATGTTCATAAGGTATATTAGCCTATAGTCTTCTGTTTTTGTTGTGTCTTTGTCTGGAGTTGGTATCATTCTATGAGTTTGGAAGTATTCCCTCCTCCTTGCTTTCTTGGAATACACTGAATAGGACTGGCACTCGTTCTTTAAATGTTTAGTGGAATTTAGCAATGAAGTCATCAAGTCCTGGCCTTTTTTTTTTTTTATGGGAGGCTTTTTATTACTGCCTCTATTTTGTTACTTGTTATTGGTCCATTCAAGTTGGGTCTTTTAATTTTACTTATTTATTTTGTTTGAGACAGAGTCTCACTCTGTTGCCCAGGTTAGAGTGCCATGGCATTAGCCCAGCTTATAGCAACCTCAAATTCCTGAGTTTGAGTCATCTTCTTGCCTTGGTCACCTGAGTAGCTGGGACTACAGGTGTCCGCTACAATGCCTAAGTAATTTTTTTCTATTTTTAGTAGAGATGGGGTTCTCATTCTTGCTCTGGCTAGTCTGGAACTTCAGAGCTCAAGTGATCCTCCAGCTTCCCAGAGTACTAGGATTCCATTCAGGATTTTTATTTCTTCATAATTCAATCTTGGTAGAGTGTATGTGCCTAGGAATTTATTTTTTTTTCTAGGTTTTGCAAGTTATCATCCTATAATTGCTCATAACAGTCTCTAATGAGCCTTTGGTATCAGTTGTAATGTTTCCTTTCCATCTCTGATTTTATTTATTTGGGTCTTCTTTTTTTCTCCATCTGGTAAATGTCAATTGTATCTTTTAGAAAAACCAACTTCTTTTTTCATTCATCTTTTGAATTTTTTTTTTATTCTCAACTTTATTTCTCTCTGATCTTAATGATTTCTTTTCTTTCACGAAGTTTGGATTTGGCTTGTTTTTCTTTTTCAGTTTCTTAAAATGCAGAGTTAGGTACTTTATTTGAAGTTTTCCTGTGTTTTTGATGTAAGAGTTTATTGCTATAAATTTTCTGTTTCCCAAAGAGTTGGGTATGTTGTGTTTTCCTTTTTTTTTTTTTTTTAAGAATTAAAAAAATTTCTTCACTGACCCAAAGTTTGTTGAGGAGCATATTGCTTACTTTCCACATGTTTATATAGTTCCAAAGTTGTTCTTATAATTGATTTCTATTTTAATTCCATTGTGATCAGAAAAGATACTTGATATGATTTCAGTTTTTAAAAATGTTTTGACACTTGTCTGTAGCCTAACAAACAATCTGTCCTTGAGAATAGTTTTCATGTGCTAAGGAGAAGGATTTTGTAATCTGTATCATTGGATGAATCCTCTGTCAATGTTAATTGAGTCCATTTGTTCTCTAGTGCAGATTAAGTCTGATGTTCCTTTGTTGATTTTCTCTCTAAATGATCTGTCCAGTGCTGCAAGTGGGGTGATGATCCTCTGGTTATTATTGTATTGGGATCTATCACTCTTTTTAGCCCTCATGTTTTCTTTATACATGTGGGCATACCAATATTTGGTACATGGATGTTTATATAATTGTTACATCCTCTTGCTGAATTGACTTCTTTATTATTATACAACGACCTTCTTTGTCTCTTTTTACAGTTTTTGTCTTGAAAGCTATTTTATCTGTTATAAGTATAGCTGCTTCAGCTCTCTTGTTTCTGTTTGGGTGGAATGTCTTCTAGCCCTATATTTTCAGTCTGCGTATGTCTTTATACGTGTATGTGTTCTTTGCAGGTAGTATATAATTGGGTCTTTTCTTTTAATCAATGAAGATACTTTTTGCCTTTTGATTGGAGAATTTATTCTATTCACATCCAATGTTAATACTAAGAATTGTAGACTTACCACTGCCAATTTGTTGTTTCTTTTATGATTGTTTTGTTTTCCCTCCCCTCCTGCCTCCCTGCTTCCGTCCCTGCCTCCCTCCTTTCCTTCCTTCTTCCCTCGATCCCTCCTGTCCTTCCTCTCTTCCTTTCTTCCTTCTTTCCTTTACTTCTTTCTTTCCTTCGCTTCTTTCTTTCCTTCCTTCCATCCTTTATGTAAAAGTGATTTTCTCTGATAATACACTTTAATTTTTTGCTTCTTATTCTTAGTGTATTTGTTATAGGTTTTGGTTTTGTTTTGAAAACCATGAGGTTTTCAAATGACATCTTATCACTAATTATTTCAAACTTATGACAACTTTACTCTAATTACAAAGAGAAGGAAAGTAAACAAACAAGCAAAGAGAAAACCAAAAACTCTACACATTCCCTCTCACTTTTTTACTTTTTGTTATCTCTATTTATATCCTTTTATACTGCCTAGCTCTTAAAAAGTTGTTCTAATTATTATTTTGATAGGTTGCTTTTTAGTATTCCTACTAAAGATATGAGTAGTTTACATACCACAATGACTATATTTGTTTGTGGACTTACTATCATGAAGGAGTTTGGTACCTTCAGATGATTTTTTGTTTGTTGGCTCCTTTTGAGACTGAAGAACTCCACATAGCATTTCTGGTAAAAAAAAAAAAAAAAAAAAAAAAAAAGGTGTGGTGTTGATGAAATCCCTGGGTTTTTTTGTTTTTGTTTTGTTTTGTTTTTTTGTGGGGGGGGGGAGGTCTGGAAAAGTCTTTACTTGTCCTTTATATATATAAGACATTTTATATATATACGTGTGTGTGTGTGTGTGTGTGTATATGTGTGTATAGTAGGTGAAAGGCTTTTCTTTTCCATTAGCACTTTGAATATGACATCCCATTTTTTCCTAGTCCATAAAGTTTCTGTTAAGAAGTTTGCGCCAATTGAATCAGAGATCCTGTATGTGTAATTTGATGATTTTATTAATAGGATCCTTTCTTTTTCCTTGGCCAGTGAGAGTTTGATTAATATGTGCCTTAAGATTGTCTTATCTGGGTTGAATCTACTTGATATTCTATGACCATCCTTTACCTGGCTATTTATGTTTTTTTCTAGGTTAAGAAAGTTCTGCATTATTATTTCTTTGAATAAACTTTCTCCCTTCAGTCTTTCTCTCTGCTTACTCTTTAAGGCCAATAACTCTTAGCTTTGCTCTTTTGAGGCTATTTTCTAGATCGTGTAGGCATATCTCATTCTATTTTATTCTTTTTCTTTTTTCTAACCTGTGTATTTTCGTGTAGACTACCTTCAAGCTCACTAATTATTTCTTCTCCCTGATCTGTTGAGTGACTCATGCATTTTTCAATTTGATAATTTAATTTTTTAGCTGTTTAATTTTTTCATATCAATCTCTGTGTCAAATTTCTCTGATAGAATTCTGAATTCCTTCTCTGTGTTATCTTGAAGTTCATTGAGCTTCCTTGAGCTTCCTCAAGATAGCAATTGTGAATTCTTTGTCTGAGATGTCACATAGGATTGTTCACTAGCTCCTTATTTCATTCTTTCGGTGAGGTAGTATTTTCCTGGATGTTCATCAGTACCTGAGCATTAAAGATTTAGGAATTTATTCAGTCTTCATAGTTTGGGCTTGTAACCTTGAGGAAGCTGTCTGTATATTCAAAGAGGACAGTGCTGTGTTCTAAGCCTGTGGTCACTTCAGCATTAGCATTAGCAGAGGCCTAAGCACAGGAATGCACAAACTCTCCTAGACTCACAGGTACTGACATAATGGATTTCTTAGCATGCCATGCAACATTTCTTGTTCTCTTCTTGCTTTCCCCAAGTCAGGAGTTTCTGTTTATGCTGGGCTGTCCAGAGTTGGAGCAGGGGAGATATGAGCACTTTCATGGCCACCACAGCTAGCAAGCACTGTGCTGGATCACACCTGAAGCCATCCAGTATTGGGTCTAACCCAAAGCTAGCTAATACTGCCTGGTTACTACTGCTATTTATTTAATGCCCTAGAGCTCTTTGGCCAGCAGGTGGTGAATCCTTCCCCTCAGGGCAGCAGATTCTCTTCAGGTCCAATGTGTGTCCAGAAATGTCATCCAGAAGCTAAGGCCTAGAAGCAGGGGCTTCAGGAATCTGCTTGGTGCTTTATTTTGCTATGATTGAACCAATACTCAAGTTGCAAGACAAGGTCCTCTGTACCCTTCCCTCTCCTTTCCCCAAATGAAAGAAGTTGTTCTCTGAGCTTTACTACCTAGAATTGGGGAAAGGGAGTCCCACACATTTTAAAATCATCTCTAAATTATTCATACCTGGTAAATTTTTGTTATACTGTATTGTTTTTGTCTGTATTATTTGTCTTGTTGCATTATTTTATTGGTTGTTTTAAAAATATTTTCAATATGAGCTTGATTGAATCTGAAGATGTGGAACCTGAGGATATATATGGAGGTTGACTATAGCATTTTGTTCAGTTAGAAATATGTTATCAATAGGGAAAAATTTGGAAACTTGGCTATCAGAAATTCAAGACTTAGGCCAGGTGTGGTGGCTCATACCTGTAATCCTAGCATTCTGGAAGGCTGAGGCAGGAGGATTGCTTGAGGTCAGGAGCTCAAGACCAGCCTAAGCAAGAGTGAAACCCCGTTTCTGCTAAAAACAGAAAAACAGAGGCAAAATGATTGTTTGAGCCCAAGAGCTTGAGGTTTCTGTGAACTATGCTGCCACGACACTGTACTCAGGGTGCCAGAGTGAGACTCTGTTTCAAAAAAAAAAAAAAAAAAAGATAAAAAGAAAAACTAGCAGATGGGTGGAGGGAGGGTGATTGGTGGGATCACACTTACGGTGCATCTTACAAGGGTACAAATGAAAATTACTAAAAGTAGAATATAAATGTCTTCATATAGTGATTTAAAGGCCATGAAGGCTATGTTAAACACTATAATGAAAATATTTCAGATTGTATATAAAGTCAGCACATTGTGCCCCCCCCAAAAAAATAATATAACATAATGGTTAAGAGTGAGTTTTTTGGACTCAGATTCCCTAAGTTCACCTCTTGGCACCATTATTTAATAGCTGAGGAACCGTGGGCATGTTCAATGGTATTGAAACATGCATTTCTTATACATAAAACATATTTGTCTCAGAGATGTATAGATGAAAGTAGTATTGTGCCCAGTACTACATAAAGATTCAATAAATGTTGACCCAGGAATAAGGGGACTGAAGTCCCATCTTCACTTTGTTGAAAGCTTAAGTGAATGTAACATCAAAATGAAACACAGCCACACACCAAAAGTTACCCAATTAAATCACAGTGAAAGATCAAACTCTGAACCTAATAGTAAAGAAAATTTAAGTTAAATGATTCCCTTTAATAGTACACAACCAAAGATTGACTGGTTGTTTACCTTTACTCTTCAGGCAAACCTTATCTTCAGCAACACTGTACTTCCTTGTTAAATAATATTGGATTGTAGAAATAAACTTTAAATGTTCTCACTTCTTTATGAGTAAATCATTGACATTCCTAGGGATTGCCAATAATAACAACTGAGCTTGCAAAATATTAATAGGAGGATCAATTCAGAAACATCATTAGAGACAATTACTGTCAATCTCATACATAAAGGTGCCTAAACTATAAGAAATATTTTATGACACTGCAATTACTAATTCACATATGTTTTACTTATCGATTTCACTAAAATCATTTCCTGACTTTCTTCTAATGAATATAGTTTTGGTGTGCCCACATTAGGAAATCAGAGGAATTTTTCTGTCCTTTCAAATGATTCTGCTCCATTTTTAATGTCAAGGTGTGTAGCTACCAGCTCACAATTCAAAACAGGTAATTGTGATTTTTGCACATTCTTTTTTTTTTCTTTCAGTTTTCTGCCAGGGCTGGGTTTGAACCCACCACCTCTGGCATATGGGGGTGGCGCCATACTCACTGAGCCACAGGTGCCACCCAGTAATTGTGATTTTTGATTTCATTTGCGAAGCAAACTGTGAGCACTGAGGAAGATATGGGGACACTGACTTAAAAAAAAACAAACCCTGGGAGGCAGAGGCAAGATGGCCTACTGGAGCCAGCTTTCCACAGAGGCTTCCCTCCAGGAGAGTTTAAGGACAGAAGTTTAGCAAGAAAGCTGATGGTTTGGATCTGAGCCAAGAGAGAAAGTTGAAGAATGCACATCAACCCTGCTGAGGCAAACCGCAACCCCAAGGATACAAACAAAAGGTACAAAAATACATTGCCAATTGGACGAGAGTCCCCTCCCCCATGAGACCGGCTTGCAGTACACTCCATACAAGCAGGCCAGTGGAGTTCAACTATCCTCTCATTTTATCTCACGAGCGAGACCCTCTAAAAACCGGACCTCCTTCCCCTAGTAGGGTGCCATGGCACTATCCTGCCAGGCATAAAACTGTATAAAACTGTATATATACTCTACCCGCAATTTTGAACTCCCTGTTCTCCCCTCCACTCTCACCCAGAGATCTGGAAGCCTGTCCCCTATGGAGTCCAGATACTTGGGCATTTTCTGGAGGAGTATGGAAGGGGCATGGGCTATTGCTGACCTGGGCTGCTTCTCCAGCACAGGAGAAAGGAGAGGACGGTCAGCTGAGAGGGAATCATACAGGAGTGGTGGTGCCCCGAGGCACAGAGTGGCAGTCCCAGCAGCGGGAACAATGGGGCTCACACCCCTGGGAATACTTTGAAAGGACGCTCCCAGTCTCTCTGGGCAACCAGAGGAGGTGGAGCATCTTCTCCAGTAGCAGCCACTGGCGGAACAGATCTGGGATGGAAATGCAGGCCCCATGAGTAAAAGGTATGCTGAGACGGTACCGGCCTGGGCAGATCACAGGGACTAGAATATGCACAAGCAGAGAGAGTAGACTCCCAGGGTGGGGCTGACACAGAGGACTTCTTCACTGAGCCTCAGACGCACCTAGCCCTCAGGGGATCATAGCTGAGACAAAAGCCAGTAGACAGAGGCTGGAACTGACAGCTGAGTTCCGAGCTCTGACCTTTTGTCCGAAAACAAACTGTAGCTGAGACAAGGCAGCAGCCCTTGACAGGGCTGAGTTGCACAAACATCCTCTGCTCCACACAGGAATATAGCTGGGACAGAAACAAATTCTGTGAAGTTGTTCTGTTCTGTCAGCAACATCAATCAGGGGCAAGGCTGGAACTGCGTGAACCACTCCAGCCACCATTAAGCACCCGAGGTTATCAGGCCTCACCTCCCTCTGCTGGATAGTGGCAGAGGGTGGTGGCCTGGCTCAGTAGACATAGATCTCCATGTGACTCAGGAAGGTGCAAACCCCTGGAGCATCTGCTCATTGGAGGGAACTGGATCACAGCCCTGCGGGGTTACCAGTGACTGGGTGTGACAGAGGTGGAAGGTGGGCAAGGGGGCACCAACCTTTCCAGACTAATTTATTTGCTGAGTGGGTCCTTCTGTCCTCACGGAGCACCAGAGTGAG
>CAUYRH010076644.1:0-12111 GCA_963574655.1 Perodicticus potto | reverse complement strand
ATGACCTTTCTGGAAAACATAAATCTGATTAGTGTAATCAGTAATAGGCAAAGGTAGAACAGCGTCAGGTCAGAAGCACTTATTCAGTGATGCTAAAAGAAAACCATATTAGGATTTTTCTTGCTGTTTCCTAAATAATAGGTTAAGTTTAAATCTAAAATTTCTTTGCTTAGGTTCTTTTTGGAGGATCTAGCCAACACTGCCAAAGGAGTGTTAAAATCTCCAACTATTATGGTGTTGGAGGAAAGCATGTTGCTCATGTCTGTTAGAGTCTCTCATATAAATTGAGGTGCATTCTGATTGGGTGCATAAATATTAATAATTGAAATCTCATCATATTGAGTATTACCCTTAACAAATATGAAGTGTCCATCCTTATCCTTCCTTACTTTTGTTGGTTTAAAGCCTATTTTATCTGCGAATAAAATGGCAATGCCTGATTTTTTCTGATTTGCATTGCCTGAAATATAGACGACCATCTCTTCACCCTGAGTGTATAGGGTGAGTTTAATCTCATCTTTTAAGATAAGATGAGATTCTTGTATGCAGCAGATATCTGGCCTGAATTTTTGTATCCAGTCAGCCACCCTGTGCCTCTTTTTTTTTTTTTTTTGGTAGAAACAGAGTCTCGTTTTCTTTTTTTTTAAGACAGAGCCTCAAGCTGTCACCCTGGATAGAGTGCTGTGGCATCACAGCTCACAGCAACCTCCAATTCCTGGGCTCAAGCAAGTCTCCTGCCTCTGCCTCCCAAGTAGCTGGGACTACAGGCACCTGCCACAACAACCGGCCATTTTTTGGTTGCAGCCGTCATTGTTGATTGGCGGGCCCGGGCTGGATTTGAACCCGCCAGCTCAGGTGTACGTGGCTGGTGCCTTAGCCAATTGAGCCATAGGCACCTAGCCCACCCTTTGCCTCTTTAGAGGACAATTTAAGCCATTCACATTAATTGAAAATAGTGATAAGCCTGGTAGAATTTTGGGTATCGAGTTTTTCGAAAGTCCTGTGGACATTTTTAATCCTTTCGTTACTGTGTAAGTTGGAATTTGATCAAAAGTTTCTGAGTGAGTTTACTTTTGTGGTGGAGGATTGCACTGGTCATTATGGAGGATAGGTCTGAGAATATCCTGGAGAGCTAGCTGGTTTAGTTATGGCAAATTTCTTCAACATGTGAATGTCATTAAAGTATTTAATTCCTCCATCATAAATGAAACTCAGTGTAGCTGGATACAGAATCGTAGGTTGCAAGTTATTTTTTTTTAGGAGATTAAAAGTCCATGATCACCCTCTTCTAGCTTCAAAGGTTTCAGCAGAGAGATCTGCAGTTATTCTAGTATTCTTTCCCTTGTAGGTTGTGGTTTTCTTACATCTGGCTGCTTTCAGAATTTTCTCCTTCATATTAACTTTAGTGAAGTTAATTATGATGTGTCTGGGGGTTGTGTTACTTGGGTTGAGTCATGCTGGGGTTCTGAAACTGCTATCTGAATTTCAGAATCTCTTGGCATGTCTGGGAAGTTCTTCATAATCTCTTGAAAAAGGGCCTCTGTGCTTTGGGAATCAACTTCGTTGCCTTCAGGAATTCCTACAAGGCAAATATTAGTTTTCTTCGAATTATCTCAAGGCTCTCTGAGAGAATGATCCGTTTTTGCTCTCCATTTCTCTTCCTCTCTGAGTGCTTGGGAGCGTTTAAAAGGATTTCTTCAGTGTCAGAAATCCTTTCTTCTGCTTGCTCCATTCTGTTACTGAGGGATTCTACTGTATTTCTCAGATCTTTAAGGGCTGCAAATTCTTGTCTCAGTGTGTATTTCTTTGGTGATTTTTATCCTTGAATTCGTTGAATTCTTGAGACAACTTTTGAATTGCTCCTTGAATCTCTAATTGCAACTTTACCTCCATTCTATTAGTTTTATTTGTAAGGCTGTGACCCAGTTCCCTCCAATGAGCAGATGCTCCAGGGGTTTGAGCCTTCCTGAGTAACAGAGAGATCATATGTCTCCTTGGTCAGGCCTCTGCACTCTGCCACCATCTGGCAGGGGAAGCTTTGGCCTGACATCCTCGGGTGGTTAATGGAAGCTGGGGCGGTTCACTTAGTTCCAGCCCCACCCCGATGGATGTTGCTGACGCTTATATTTGCACAGAATTTGTGATTCTGTTCTGGCTGTTTTCCCCTCCGGACTAGGCGCTGTTTGAGTTCATAGAAGCTGTGACTCAGCCTTGGTCTGTGCTGCTGCCCAGAGCTGGTGTTTCTGTTTCCCCTGCAGTCTGTGTTGGGGCGGCTGTGGCTCACACTTGGCTCAGAGTTGCAGCCTCGGCCTGGCTGCCTTTGTCCCAGCTATGATCCCCTGAGGGCCGGGTGTTTCTTAGGCTAACTAAAAGCAGTCCTCTGGCTCAGCCCCGTCCTGGCAGTTTGCCGTCTCTGCGCCTGTGTCTTCAATTCTCTGTTCTGCCAAACTCCGCCCAGGCTGGTACTTCCTCAGTCATACCCTTTGCTCACGTGGTCTGTGTTACCATCCCAGGTCTATTCTGCCAGTATCTGCCACCAGAGAAGATGACGGGCTTTCTCTGGTTGCCGAGGGAGATAGAGAGTGTCCTTCCAAAATATCCCCAGGGGTGTGAACCCTATTGTTCCCACTGCTGCTGCTGCTGCTCTATGCCAGAGGGCACCGCCTCCCTCCCGTACAGTTCCTTCAGTCCACTGTTTTCTCCTTACCCCTGTGCTGCAGAATCAGCACAGACCTGCCTAGTCCACGCCCTGTCCACACCTCTCGAGAAAATGCCCAAGCATCTGGCTTCCAGATCTCCGGGTGAGAGTGGAGGGGAGTGCTGGGAATTCAGAATTTGCAGGTAGAGAACATATGCAGTTTTATACAGTTTTATGCCTGGTAGGGGATTGCCATGGCACCCTAGTAGGGGAAGAGTGTCTTGTTTTTAGAGGGTCTCTCATATGGGATAAAATGGGAGGTCGTTTGAACTCTGCTCTCTTGTTTGTAGAAAGTATCCTGTGAGCCCTTCTCATGGGGAGGGGACTCCCATCCGCTTGGCAATGGACTTTGTACCTTTTGTTTGTATCCTTGGGGTTGCAGCTCGCCTCAGCAGGGTTGATGTGCGTTCTTCAACCTTCTCTCTTGGCTCAGCTCCAAACCATCAGCTTACTTGCTAAGCTTCTGTCCTTTAACTCTCCTTCTGGACAGGAGCCTCTGTGGAAAGCTGGCTCCAGTCGGCCGTCTTGCCTCTGCCCCCCAGCGTCTCTAGTTGATCCATTTTCTAAGGAAGATTGGTATGATGTGAAGGCACCTGCTATGTTCAATATAAGAAATATTGGGAAAACAGTAGTCATCAGGACTCAAAGAACCAAAATTGTATCCGATGGCCTCAAAGGTCATGTGTTTGAAGTAATTCTCACTGATCTTTAAAAAGATGAAGTTGCATTTAGAAAATTTACGTTGCTTACTGAAGACATTCTGGACAAAAACTGCCTAACTTCCATGGCATGGGTCTTACTCGTGACAAATTGTATTCTATGGTTAAAAAGTGATAGAATATGATTGATGCTCATGTTGATGTTAAGACTACTGATGGTTATTTGCTTCATCTGTTTTGTGTTGGTTTTACTAAAAAATGCAACAATGAAATACAGAAGACCTCTTATGCCCAGCACCAATAGGTTGGCCAAATCCAGAAAAAAATGATGGAAATCATGACCCAAAGAGGTGCAGAATATCTTTTTTCACTCATTTATTTTCAGTGTATGTATGTCTTTATGGAGAAGGTCAGTTTCCTTAAAGTAGCATATAGTTGGATCATGTGTTTTTTTGTTTTTTTTTTTTCAGTTTGACCGGGACTGGGTTTGAACCTGCCACCTTTGGTATATGGGGCCAGCACCCTACCCACTGATCCACAGGCGCTGCCCTGGATCATGTTTTTATAATCCATTCTGTCAATTTATATCTTTTAAATGGGGCATGTAACACATTTATTTCCAAGGCTAATATTGGTATGTGGGGCATCATAAATTCTTTCTTTCTTTTTCTGTCTTTTTGTCTTTCTTTCTTTTATTTTATTAAATCATAGCTGTGTACATTAATTCAATCATGCTGTATAACGTGCTGGTTTTATATACAAACTGAAATATTTTCATCAAACTGGTTAACATAGCCTTCATGGCATTTTCTTAGTTATTGTGTTAAGACCTTTATATTCTGCATTTAGTAAATTTCACCTGTACCCTTCTAAGACGCACCGTAGGTGTGGTCCCACCAATTACCCTCCCTCCTGCCAGCCTCCCCTTTCCCCGCCCACCCTTGCCCCTTTACCCATATTAGTGGGCTATAATTTGAAATGTGCTTTCATATGAAAGCTATAAATTAAGTTTCATAGTAGGGCTGAGTATATTGGACTTTTTGTCTTTTTGATTTGATGAAATTCTATCATGTTGCCATTTGATTCCTTTCTTCCTCCTTTGTGTGATTGTTTTATAAGACCTATGGATTTGGCTCGGCGCCTGTGGCTTAAAGGGCTAAGGCGCTAGCCACGTACACCTGAGCTGGCAGGTTTGAATCCAGCCTGGGCCTGCCAAACAACAATGATGGCTGCATCCAAAAAATGGCCGGGCGTTGTGGTGGGCACCTGTAGGCCCAGCTACTTGGGAGGTGGAGGCAGGAGACTCACTTGAACCCAGGAATTGGAGGTTGCTATGAGCTGTGATGCTACAGCACTCTATCCAGGGTGACAGCTTGAGGCTTTGTCTAAAAAAAAAAAAAAAAAGACCTATGGATTTTATTTTATTTATTTATTTTTTGTAGAGACAGAGTCTTACTTTATCGCCCTCTGTGGAGTGCGGTGGTGTCACACAGCTCACAGCAACTTCCAACTCCTGGGCTTAGGTGATTCTCTTGCCTCAGCCTCCGGAGTAGCTGGGACCACAGGCGCCCACCACAGCGTCCGGCTATGTTTTTGTTTTGCAGTTCAGCTGAGGCCACAGGCGCCACCCCAAGACCTATGGATTTTATATTTTCATTTATTTTCATGATGGTGAATATCAACCTCCTGTTTGCATGTTTAAGACTTCTTTGAGCATTTTCCGTAAGACTGGTATAGTAATTCCCTTAGTGTTTATTTGCCTGGGAAGACTATTTCTCTTTCATTTATGAAGCTTGTTCTCATAGGATATAAAAAATTCTTGGAAATGAAACTAAATTCCTTTTTCTCACTATTCACAAAAGTTAATTAAAGATGGATTAAAGACTTAAAACATAAGACCTGGTACTATAAAAGTTATAGAAGAAAACCTAGAAAAAAGTTTAGACTCCACTGGCCTAGGCCAAGAATTTTTGACTAAGACCCCCAAACATTCAAAAACATTAAAATAAATAAATGGATCTTAATTAAAGTAAAATGTTTCTGCGCTGCTAAAGAAACCAGTTAAGTAAACTACTTACAGAATGGGAGAAAATATTCTATATTTTCAAGTTCTCTATGTCTGACAAAGGACTATAATATCCAGTATGTACAAAGAACTCAAACATACCAAGAAGAAAACAGCCCCATTAAAAAGCCGTCAAAAGACACGAACAGACATTTTTCAGAAGTAGATATACAAATGGCCAATAAATACATGAAAAAATGCTTACCATCACTAATCATCATGAAAGTGCAAATTAAAACCTCAATGAGATGCCATCCTACCCCTGTCAGAATGACCATTATTGGAAAGTCAAAAATAATAGATGCTGACTCAGATTTACTTGTAAAGAGAATACTTACACACTGTTGGTGGGAATGTAAATTAGTATAACCTCTGCGGAAAACAGCAATCCCATTACTAGGTATATCTACCCAAAGGAAAAGAAATCCTTATATCAAAAAGACATATGCACTTATATGTTCATTGCAGCATAATTCACAATTGCAATGATGTGGCATTACCCTACGTGCCCATCACTGTTGTGTGGTTAAAGAAAATGTGGTGGTAGTGGAAAATATGTACCTTCCGTGAATACTACTCAGCCATCAAAAAGAATGAAATAATATCTTTTATGGCGACTTGGATGGAACTGGAAGCCATAATCCTAAGTATCTCAAGAACAGCAACATTTCACTACATGTGCTCACATATAAGTGACAGCTGAATGATGAGTATACATGGTTCCACACAGTGGTGAAATGGACTTTAGAGAGTCAGGGGGATGTTCAGAGGTGGCCTAGGGATAAAAAGTTACCTTTTGAGTACAGTGTATATTATTTAGGTGACAGGTACACTAAAAGCCCTGACTTCTTCACTATTCAGTTCATCCACATACTCCACTTGTACTCCCTAATCTATTGAAATAAAGTTCAATAAAATAACTAAATAATTCTAGGCTACCTGTTTTTTTTTTTTTTGTTTGTTTGTTTGTTTTTAGCACTTTCTAAACATTATTCTGGTTTGTATGGTTTCTGTTAATAAGTCTGCTGTTTGTTCTATGGGGTTTCATTTATCGGCGACTAGAGGCTTTTCTCTTGCTAATTTTAAAATTCTTTATTTTACTTTGATTACTTTGATTTTTAGACATCCTGAATATAATATGCTGATGTGACGTCTTTTTTGCAGTGTATTAATATTTGCCAGGGGATCAGTGGGACTCCTGGATGGCTAACTCTCTTTCTAGAAGTGGGAAGTTTTAACTATTTCATTAAACAGATTATCTAAACAATTTTTAATTTCTCTTCTCCTTGGGAATATTGATCATTCAAAAGTTTGGTCACTTTATGTAATCCCAGTCCCAGAAGTCTTGAAAACTTTTTCATTCTTTTTAATTCTTTTTTCTTTATTTTTGTCTGGATTATTTCAAAAGACCTTTCTTCAAATTTTGAGATTAATTCTTCTGCTTGGTCCAGTCTATTCTTGAAGCTTTTAAATGTACTTTGTGTTTGCTTTAATGACTTTCAGTTCCAGAATCTTTTTAAAGATATCTTTCTCCTTGGTAAATTTCTCAGTCTTATTCTGAATTGATTTTCCGATTTCTTTGTATTGTTTTTCAGATTTCTCTTGCATCTTATTGAGCTCCTTTAAGTCACTATTTTGAATTCTTTATCTGGCATTTCAAGTTCTTTTTTCATTAGAATCTGCTTTGGGAAACACACCCTACCCCCCAAACCATGCTTTCCTCTAAACTCCATAATAATAACGCAGAGGACTTCTGTGACCAAATGTGGGGTTCTTCCACACATACCAAGCAGCGGACAACAGCTGCTTGTGTTCTAATTCAGTTCCAACACTATCTACTTTAAAGTAAGTCAGATACAATGGAGCCCCCCACCCCCAGACACTAGTTGCAAGTCCTGGACTATGGAACTTCTGACAACTGTCTTTAAGTTGTGGTTTTACATGACCCCCTTTCTCTTTGGGTTTGATTAATTTGTTGGAGTGACTCACAGATCTTGGAAACATATTTACTGTTTTATTACAAAAAGATAAAAATGAAGAGATGCATAGAAGGAGGTATGGGGGAAAGGGCATGGAGTTTCTGTGCCCTGCCTAGGCCCACCACCTTCCAGGAACCTCCTCATGTTCAGCTGTCCAGAAGCTCTTCAAACCCAGTCCTCTTGGTTTTCTATGGCAGCTTCCTTATATAGGCATGATTGACAACCACGTAGAAGTGTGATTGGGCAAAAAGCTCATAATCCAGCCCCACACTGCCTGTCTATTCAGATACCTCCTGGCATCGCAGTGTAGCATTTTTTCCCCCAGGGTAGGGGGCAGGATCCTCTCTCCCATGAGGGTCTTGCGAGCCACAGTCATATTAGAATCCTGCCTTGGGCCAGATGAAAGGAACTTAGGAAAAGCATAGAATGAGATTGTATCTCCTGAGGCCTGCTCTTGAGTTCTAAAATGCCCCAACATTATAACGAGGGTTATGGGAGTTATGAACCTCCGTAAGAACGGTGGATGAAAACCAATACATATGTGTAACACCACAGGATCTGTTGTTGGACGTTGTTCTGGTCCTTTGGTGGTATCATATTTCCTTGCTTTGTCACGTTTTCTTTGTCCTTCCATTTATATCTGTGCATCTGGTTAATAGCCACTGCTGAGTTTTTTAAAATTGCTTTCACAGGAGAATTATTCTGAAGATATATGTATGTTGTTGGTTAAGTAGGACGCTTTGGCTTTGATTTGTGTGCCTGCTATAGTGTGATCTTTATATGATTTTTTTCAACAGTACACAAGGTCAGTGGTATCTGTGATTTCCTTGGTGGCTTAGGATATGATTATTAATTGAGGTTGTATTTAGGTTTTCTGGGGACTTGGATGCCAGTTGAGCTAGTCTATGGGCCCTGGTAGGGCTGAGTGTGCCTGGTTTTAGGCCCTCAAGCTGCTTATGCTGGCACCAGTGTTAGTGGTTTTGGAGGGCCAATTCCTGAGCTTCTAGGTGGCTTGCTCAGAAGTTGGTAGTGGGAACAGTGGGCCAGGTATCTGGGAAGATTATCAGGCCCCTGGGCAGCATTTGTGATGTGGGTAATGGCAGTAATGGTGGTAGAGCAACCCCCTGGGACTCAAAGGGTAGCTGGTACCTGCAGTGGGTTGAGCAGGCTAGTCTCTAGTTCCATAGCTGCCTTGTAGCAGGGCAGTGGGTATGGTTCTAAGTGTGTTTAGTAGATTTTGATTGGCCCTGTCCTTTTACAGCCAAGTGGCCACTCCAGCTGTGTTGCCTCAAACTTGCCAGAGGGCAGGGTGCAGCCTAACATTATAGTCCAAAAGTGGTGCCATCTGTGGGCCTGGGGCCGGGGTAGAGGGGCCCTGCTCAGGCATGAAACATGGGCGAGAAGTTGTGGAAAGTACAGTCCACTTGTTACTCATTCTCATAGCATCCTGTTGCATGGCAGTGGCTTTTGCCCTAAGTCTATGTAGGAGAGCCTGGCTTCTAGGTGTCTCTCCTTGGCTTAGTAGCAGCTGCTATTGCATCAACCCAAACTTGGCCCAGGGGCTGGGTGCAACCCCTTGCAACCCAGAGTTAAACTCTCAAAATGGTACCTTGAGCCTGCTACCAGAGAGGATGGGGCCTCTTCCAGGCAAGCAGCATGTGGAAGAAGCTTTGGAGAGTATCTTGGTCTCATAGCAGCTGATTACCAGGTGGTGGGTATTATTCTAGATATACCAAGGAGAGCTTGGTTTCTTGTCCCTCTTGGGTCAGATGGCAGTTGTAGTTTGTCAGCCCAGACTTTACCCAAGCTTGGCTCAAGAGCAGGGTATAGCCCAGCATTAAATTCTCAAAATGGCATTTGGGCCTACCACCAAAGAGAGAGAGGACCCTTTGAGCAAGCAATGTAGGCAGGAGGCTGAGTAGAGTGTGCAAACTGCTCATGTCTCAGTCTCAACAGTAGCCCATAGCAGGGTGATGGGGACCTTCCCAGGATTGCATGGGAGCCCCCAGTATCCCTTTCTTCTTAGAGGAGTGTAGCAACAGCAGTCATGTCTGTAGGTCTCTTACACTCTTAAATTGATGCACAGCTGGAGGCACTGGAGGCTCAGGTGGGATTTTGTATGGGTTCCCTTTCTGGAACAACGTCTCTGTGCAATCTCTAGGCAGCTCCCTATGTTAGGCCCAGGGCCGCATGAATCAAAATATTCTCTCATAGCCAAGACTGTAAAACCCTGTTTTGGAGTGTGGAGCCCTGGGAGTTTCTGTCTTACTGTTTCCCCATGTCCAGGAGCTGCTTCTGGTTCTCACCCAGTCCCCAGCCAGGCAAGCTACTTTGAACCTTCTCCATACTTTTGGTTCTTCCTGTTGCTCCTCTGGTAAATCCAGGCCTTCTCTCTTACATGATATATTCAAAATGTTACCTATCGTATTATTTTGAGGAGGAGGCATATACTATCTGTGTTTAGTCAGTCATCTTGATACTATCAACTTTTTTTTCAAATTCTTTCATATATCTCTTTTCCACTGTAATTGACATTTGCTCTTTTGTAACTAGCTTTTTTCGTACCAGAATATGCCATGGCAATAAATGTAAATCTAGGTTATTATTTTTAATAGCTATGTATGTGTGTGTGTATATATTTTAAATTGAACCATTTAAGGTTCAGAGACTAGTTTTGTATAATTGGTTAATCTTCTTCAAGTAGACATGCTGTTGCTGGATGAAAGGAAATACATATTTAAAATTTCAAATACATGTTGCCAGATTACCTATGATTTTAAAGTGAAGATTTTTTGTTAGAGAATTCTTTTCTTTTTTGTTTAAATGTAATTTTTAGAAAATTGTGGTAATTGATTTCAGACATGTAAAAATACTATGCTTTTATATTTTCCATTATTTTATCTTTAGCTTTTGCCTATGATGACAGAGCAGCTACAGTGGATGCCATTTGTGAATGCCAAACTTCACGAGCCTTTTGTAAAATTTATATATTGGTCACTAAGACAGCTAGATGCTGGAACGCAGGTAATTGATTAACAGGAATCAATCTTCAAGTAATACTCTGTTCAATATTCTTTTGATATAGTTTTGTAATTGTTTGAATATATGCTATTTATATATATTTTTCTTTCATTAAGTCATAAACACAGATCATGTATACATTAATGCATTTATGGGGTACAATGTGCTGATTTTAAATACAATTTGGAATGCTTACGTCAAACTAGTTAATATAGCCTTCACTTCATTTACTTAATTATTGGGTTAAGACATTTATATTCTATGCTTAATAGATTTGATATGTACCCTTGCAGTATGCATCAGAGGTGTGGTCCCACTGTTTATTCTCCCTCCATTAAACCTCCCCCCTGCCCCTGCCATCCCCCTCCTCTACTCTCTTTCATCTTGGGCTAATCTTCTCTACCTATAAGTTGTTGGAATTTTGATAGGAATTGCATTAAACTTGTGTTCAAGAGTGTCCAACCTTTTTTCTGACACACTTTGGAAGAATAACAGTTGTCTTGGGGGCATTGCCTGTGGCTCAGTGGGTAGGGTGCCGGCCCATATACCGAGGGTGGTGGGTTCAAACCCAGCCCTGGCCAAACTACAAAAAAAAAAGAGTTGTCTTGGACCACACATTAAATACACAAACACTAAAGAAAGCTGATTAGCAAAAGAAAAGGTCCATGCATACATTTTGTGATATCTGACACCACAGATAAGCAGTTGACACCCTTGTATCAATTTGAGGGTTGACATCTTTACTGTGTTGAGTCTCCTAATTCAGGAAGAGAAAATGTCTCTCTGGTTTTTTAGAACTCTGATTTTATTCATTAATGTTCTATAACTATTTGACATATGCATACAATTCCTGCATTCTTTTTTAGATTTTCAAGTCAATATTTGAAGTTTTCTTTGGTGTTGTCTTTTTAATTTTGATATTCACGTGATCATTGGTTGTATATACAAATATGTATAATTTATTATTCTGTTTATTTTTGATCCTGTGACCTTGACCTTATAGACTTTAGTGGTTTCCTTTGAATTTTCTACAGATTATCCTGTTATATGCAGATGGGACCATATTTTGTTTTCTATACATATGCCTTTAATTTCTTTTTCTCATGTTATTGCATTAGCTAGAATTTCTAGCAGAATGTTGAATTTGAGTAGCGAGAGCAGACATTCTTGCCTTGTTCATCTTAGAAGGAAGTATTCAGTCTGTCAGCATTAAACGTAGTATCAGTTGTAGTATTTTTATAGATCCTTTTTACCAGGTTTAGTTAGTTCCCCCTCTTTTTCCTACTTTTCTGAGGTTTTTTTTTTCTTTTTATCTTTACTATTATTATTATTATTTTTATTAAATCATAGCTGTGTACATTAATGCAATCATGGGGTACGATGTGTTGGTTTTATATATAATTTGAAATGTTTTCACCAAACTGGTTAACATAGCCTTCACAGCAACTTCTTAGTTATTGTATTAAGACATTTATATTCTACACCTTGTAAATTTCACATGTACCCTTGTAAGATGCACTGTAGGTGTGGTCCCACTGATTACCCTCTCTCCACCCATCCTCCCCCTTCCCCTCCCCTCCCTCTCCCTTTTCTCCTTCTTCTTGGGCTATAATTGGGTTATAGCTTTCATCAGAAAACTATAAATTAGTTTCATATTAAGACTGAGTACATTGGATACTTTTTCTTCCA